>APFE031395293.1:103316-121575 GCA_000404065.3 Pinus taeda
ACAATAGGCAATGACTCAAAGATTGTTACAATCAAGAGGCAAGGGGTCTCATCACGAGCCAACTTGTTCAGCAAAGTTATAAATCGAGTGAATGACTGTGTCATAAATTGGCTATCAAACCAAGACATTGTTCTTTAAGAATAAAAAAGAAAATCACGGCAATAAGTGTGGATGTGGATTCTTCTTTAAGAGTAGTAGGTTTCTTTAAGTAGGATACAGGGTCATTGCTGGGTAACAGGTAACCCTGTCGAGGCTATAAACGCCTGCTGGTAGCAGAGGCTCTACCTACGACAAATGAGCACATTTAAAACTGGTTTACAGAGAAGACTTTGTTTTATCTTTACAGACCAAGTAATGACTGATGTAAACACAACGACTAACTTGAGGGAGCAAATAATCAAAGTTGAAAATAGCTGAAACAAAATGTCACTGACAGGTTAGAACATAATGTACTTTATCTTTCCATAATAAAGTTTAATTTTCTAAAAAATTTTCTGTTTTGGAAGCTGAAAAAATTCAATAGAAACACAGAGATAACTGGTTCTTCCAAGTGAATCGCCAATTGTTGTGGCTACCAACAACCCCCCTCCTTATGAAGTGTTATTGCTAATACTAAATAAGTGGGGACCCTCAGTAAAAAAATCTAAAAAATCAATTAGTGTTATATTTCCTCTTAGATAAAACTTACAACATCATGGACTTAGGAAAATATTTTTGAAGAATCTAAAAACCTAAGTTTCATAATGAAGAAAGTAAATTCACTCCTTAAGAGATATCGCATCACTCAAAGCATGATAAGGTACCTTCTAATGAGTTAAAATGATAAAAAGCACGAAATTGCGACGCGAAACTTCATCGCATCGCATACATTAAAGGAACACTCACATTGAAAAACTTTAAAATCACCGATATGTGATATCGCATATCGCGCATCGCAAAAATAACATGAATTACACATAAAGATTACAATGATTAAGCGATCAACGATATTGCGATATTGCGATATTGTGATACTGCGATATTGCGATACTTCGAAGTTGCGACGTTGTGATACTGCAAAGTTGCGACGTTGCGATATTGCGATACTGCGACCTTGCGATAAAACAACACGATGAAATTGCAATATTGGGATACAACGATCTGCGATATCGCAAAGCAAAATAGCAGGACCCTTCCATCGCAATTGGTTCTGGCTCATTATTCAAGAAAATGTTTTCTAAGTCAAGAACTGGTCATGCATTTGAATGTGAATTAATGGGTTGTTGCTAGTTGTTAATGAAGTATGGTGTTGTGTTTTTCGAAGAACTAGCTCACGTAAGGTGGCATGTTTTGCATATCTTCGACATTTAAAGTTTTCCTGTCATTATCTTTTATCATTACTTCCACCTCAAATGTAAACTGCAGGAACGAAAGACAAAGCGTTATACAAGGCAGTATGCAGAAAACTATGAGGAGGAAAGGTAGTACTCCAATGTTCATCTCAGAAGGCGCACCTAATCCACTTAAGGGAGAGAAAGAGCCACAGAAATCTTCTAGGGCATCCATCACAGATTTCTCATATACAACCATGGTTGAATGGGTGTTGAACGATGCTGATACTGGAAACAAATAGTTTAATGCCCAGGGTCAAGAGCTCACATAATCATTATTTTTACAAATTTTGAGCTTTATATCAGATGAGAGAAAAAGGCGCAAGAGGCGAAAAACACATCAGGAAAGCTCGGATCAAGAAACAGAGGCAGTTTCTGATGCACGATTAGCGCTTAGAAAACTTGCTCATTGCTGAGAAAACTTGCTCGAAAAGGAAGGTTCCCAATTACTCAGTCACCTGCTAATCGCACATCGCTGAGAAAACTTGCTCGAAAAGGAAGGTTCCTAATTACTCAGTCACCTGCAAACCCCGAAAATTGCAAGAAAGCAACGATAGAAACAAACTGGAATCAGAAAACTAAAGGAAAAGCAGAAGTAGTCCAAGGGTTAACCAAGTTGAAATGGGATTATTACCAGGTATACATGGTAATGTCATATAGTGATTGGATGACTCTCAAATATATCATTGATTTTATTGAGAAGATAATGCCAGCTCTTGTCGATTCTGTTTGCTTAACTCAACCAAAGACGGAAGACAGTCAGCTGACTCCACTCAGGAAAATACTGAATGCTTGCGACGCTAAGGAATAAATTTAGAAATAGTTAGATATTAGATTTAAATTTAGAAATAGTTTTGCTTAGAAAGAGGACGGTTATTTAAACCGAATCCTCAATTTCTGTAAATAAGTTATTTAGTTAGTAGTATTTAAACCCTTCTCATGCATTTAGAGAAGGGCCCATAAATTTATCAAAAACTTGTCCTCAAAACATGCACTTTTGCACCCTCAGAGGAGGTTTTGGTGAATGAATGGAACATGGTTTATTTGATATTTGCATTTGATATCTGCTACTGATGTTTGACTTCTGTACTCTTAGTGGATGTTAAATCAAGGAGAGATAAATCAATTGTCGCTTGAAGCTCATGAGTAGGACTAGTTATAAATCTTACTTTTATCTCTTAACCATTTCTGCTTATGCGTTAAAGTGATATTCAGTTTTTAGTTGTTTATATATTACAACATGGATGTCTGAGTTATCATTTGGCACTTTTGTACGGTGATAACTATTTGTTTATGTTTATATGAATAGCTCATTTGTGCATAAGTTTTCACAACTGTTTTCGTCTAACTCTTATACGAAGTAGTTCATCTTTTATTGGAATTAATTTTCTTATTAATAGCTGAATGATCTTTATTACCAGTTATTGTTTTGAAATCTTTTCTAGATCGCATAGAAGAAAGATTCACACCCGGGTTAGCATAAATTTTTGAATGTTTTTCTGTTATTAGAAATACAACAACATAGCATTAGATTAGAATTAGGATAGAAGTATTTTCCATTTAGAACAGAAAATACATCTTTCTCACACACACACACCACCATGAATGGGAAACTAGTCCCATATCCCCAGTCAGACCCGCTATACCAAACGGATAAGGAGCTGCCAACCAAGGTCCGGACCGGGCGGGTATCCCCCTTGTTGTTGACCCGATTTTTGGGGCCTTCAACAGGAGGACAGAGCTTGCAGTATTGCAACTTTTGTTATAACAACAAAAGTTCAAAGCATTGTAAATGATTGTTGAAGACCAAAGCCAAAGAAACAAATTCAATAAACTGATATTTATAATACTATTATTTTAAATACTTGTTTCATTTTATGATGGCAAAAAAATGTAATTTTATTCATATTTGTGCACTATTGTCAATACGAGTAATTTGCCTCAATTATATGATATTATTTATCTCTGCTCTGGTGGGTTGAATTATGATTTCTGAGTAACAATTTGCTTAGGAATCTATCTTTTAATTCTGATTTAACAAACAATAATATTTTGTGAACTATTTTCTTGTATTATTGTTTAATCATCTGAGTTACTGATTTGATAATCATCATAATTTTGTGAACTACTTCCTAAATGTTGATGATTACTTATTTCTGTTAATAAATCTCTAAACAGAATGTGTTTTGGCATTCATAATGTCAATTAATTGAACTACTTTGTTAGCTTAATATTCATTATAAGTCAGACATATTTAAATCTTGACCATTTAAATATCTTGCTCTTGTTTGGGTTCGATTTATATCTGCTTAATTGAGATAGGATTATGATACTTTTCCTTTTGCTTGCATTTTAGAGTAATTTTGCATTTAGATTTAATTCTATATTTCTAGAAGTCCTTTTCCCAAAGAGGCAAAAAACATTTGTGGCTTGGCTGAGCCCCATATCAGCTTAAGGATCACTTTCTTTCTTGATCAGCAAGAGGGATGATCTGATATCTCTTCTCTATTGTTAGATGAAAGTCATACTTTAATCCATTAGAGATAGAGAGAAGGTAACTGGGCTTAGTTAAACCAGTTGGAACGACCATTTCAACGGAAAATGAGCTTCTTTAAGGTAAGGACTCGGTGGTTTCCCTTCTAGTGTTGTAGGTAGAGAATTTCGGGCCTTCAACATTTTTGGCGCTAGAAGGAGGGAATGAAGACTTATTGTCTACTGTAGTTTTTGTATTTAATTTTTTCTTTTAATCACGATGACTCCTCTTAAACTTCTAATTTGGAGTTGTATTTCTGGGCGTGCATCTGCCAATACTTCGCCAGGAATAGTAAGACACTTTTCAAAGGTAAAGTTTAATTATAGGAGTAACGCTTCTGCATTTGATCATGCCTTTCAATTTATTCAAAAATTTTCAAATTGTAATTTTCAAGGAATTGATGAAGGTATTTTATACAAGATTTTTACTCTTACATTCTTGGGAAAATCCAGAAGCTATTGTCAATCTCTTCTAGTTGCCTTAAGTCATAGTTGGGATCAATTTATCATAATTTTCCTTTTTAAAATTGACAACTATGACTATGAACATGTATGTGACGAAATTAAAGGTATACGAAAGTTTGAAAATGAATCTTTTATTAATTTTACCATTAGATTTCGTTTAAATTCTTTGAGATTTAAAATTGAAGATAAACCTTCGGAAGATGAATTATTAGATTGGTTTGAATATATTTACTCTCTTCCTCCCAGTCACAATCTATGTGGGATTATTACAATCTTTGATCAATCCTCTTCAAATGTTATTGATATAATTGAGAACTCCAATATAGAGGTGCAAACTAACGATGATGAAGTGGCCTCTATTATGTATGATTAATTCCTTCATTTAGTGCACACTTCCTACAATGTTAATAATTATTAAGATGCACCTTCACATGTCAGTGAATCTCAATCACAAAACTTCAAAAATTTTACTATTCAAATACAAGAAGATACTAGCAACAATATTGGAGAAAAAACTGTGATGAAATCTGAAAATCACTGTGCATTAAATTTAGAAAATCAGATTATAGATCAACAAGTACAAGAAGAAATTCAAACTTCCAATAATATGCAACGTGTTGTACAAATTTCTGAATTCTTTCATGATGATCAAATGTCAAATTTAGGACAACCAAATAATATTCTTCAAGAAAACATAGTTAATCAATTGAATGATAAAAAATCTAAAATTTGTAATAAAGAAAATACAAATAAAGAATATTGTAGATTCATTTATTCATGTTCACATTTTTCCCTTTATCCCAATATTTTTGCTGATAGTAATTTGCCTTCTTGTTGCCCTAATATTGTTCTTGAAAACAAAGAGGCTGATCCAAATGAATTCCCTATTAGTTTTTATCAAGATAAAGAGTTATTTATTTATCATTCTTATAACATTGATGAACCTGAGCTTAATTTTCTTTCTTGTTTTGATTTGTCATATGAGAATGAAGAAAATTTCAATGAAATTCATGAAGTTATTTATGATCATTATTCTGACATTGAGGATGTTAATTTGCCTTCTTCTCAATTGAATCCTCATAATCAAAGATCAATCATATGTGGGAATGAATAACACTTTAACTCAGAGGTTGTTCCAACTAATTCTCATTCTCAAGTAAAAAATGATCTTCATGATTTCGACATTCAAGAGTCTTTTACAATTTACAATTCAACTGATCATCAAGATATTACACTTATTCATGGTTCATAATTGTTTCTTTTTCCACAAGTCAATGCCAATGATTTTTCTTATTTTCTGCCTAATGCTTGTGAGGGGGAAATTGTTTTAAATCAATTCCAGTCGTGTTGTAACATTAATTGTAACAATAATGTAAATTATGATTTAATTTTATTATTGTTCCTTCATTTATTTTGTTTAATTTCAGATTTGTTTTCTGTTTTCATTTTTCCATTTTTAGATACTTTGTTTTGGCATATTGATCAGCTCAACATTGAACACTCAATTGATGCATTGCATTAATAGGAAAATGAAAGTTAAAATTATTATCATAAACATCAAGAGATATTACTCTTCCAATTCCAATTGATGTTTATCTCTTTTCAATTGCTTCTTTCTTCACAAAAGCAGTGGCAACAAGATAGTGTATTTTCACAATATGACTAACAATCTAATTCAATTAATAATTCTATTAAATATAGCAGATTTCCATCCATTTTTCATTGACCCATTTAAAATATATTTGGAAAGTTTTCCTTCACAAAAGATTATTAATAGTTTTACATATGTACATAAGACTTATAATTATATGCAGATCACTGTATCTAAAAATCCATTTCCACAATTTGATCTGTTATCTTCTCTTTTAAACCGCTTCCAATCATTAATGGAAATACATCCAGATCTATATGATTCAATTGAAATTCTGCTGGAAGGGATATTTCAAGATAAGGTAGTTGTAAATAAGCTACTTTCTATAAGTATATTAGCAATTAGTGTACATGCTAGTTTTAAATTTATTTTTATTCATTTAACCATATTTTTGTTACTAATTTTTGACTTGTATATACATGCAGGGATTAGAATGAGAGAATGGTTAAATTGGAAGTATGACTATACTTAGTCATGTTTCCTTTTCATTCAGTTAGTAATAGGAATAGATAAGTTTAGATTAAATTCTTTTTCTATTCTCATTTATTTTATTATTTCATATTTTTAATAAGAAAGTAATGAATTCAAGAATTTCTTTGCATCCATTTTCATTTGCCGAAAAAGTGGCTTAGAACATATTAGAAGCTTATGAACCGTTGAATTGTCTTGTTTTTGCAAAACTCTGTCACATTGACAATTTTTTTTTAAAATCACGTATGAAGAAATTCCAAAGAATTTATATGGATTGGCAATCCTTGATTCACGAATACTTCTGAAAAGCTCAAAGTCACCACTTTTTTTCATTTGATGTAAATTTGAGGTGGATGCAATTTGAAAGTTCATTACTTAGCATTTTAGACTGAATAAATAGATGGTTTTGAACATATGAAAATTTTGAGAAATGCATGGGAGAACTCAAAAATTCATGAGGTAAACTTATAACAAATATTCTTTTAGGTATGCCATTTACAAGTTCATCTTCATCCATTGTTAGTTTCTCTTTTCTTTAGTTTATTTCCTATTTTTGTTTTGTTTCTTTTTCAGGTCTTCATTCACTTGATTTTGGAGACTTGAGACAAGCAAGCAAGCAACCATTTCTAAAATCTGTAGCATATTCAGGGAAGCATTTGTTGTTTTGCCAAAATTTAAGGATTGTTTAACTTTTCTTATTTTCATTAAAATCATGATAGACCTTTAATACATTATTAGAAAATTCATATTGGATCATTAGAATAGCGCAACTCTCCTCATAAGAAAGTTATGGTGACATCTTTCTCCGATCGAGTACTCCCAATGGTTAATTAAACTATTAAAGGGGGTTTTTGTTAAAAAGGCGAATTTAAGCTAAGTGCTTCTGTGTGAATATAATACTTAAAAGGATTAACCCCACAGGACTACCACGTAGCATTATCAGAGTTTCCAATTACCAGAGTTTTCAATTTGAACCTCACTTCGCCGATCTCCGATATCCTGATCCACCAATCTCCGAAATCCCTATCCGTTGATCTCCGATATTCTGATTAGCTAATCCTTGATAAACTTCCCGCTACTCATATCAGAAATTTCATATTGTGATTTCTAATCAGCGGATACCCTTTCACACCCTTGATATTAAAAACCCGCAAAAGAACCTCTGATATTCCTTCCCACTTATTATTTTTAGCCATTACATAATCAAGGCCTATCAGAAGGTAAGCATATCGTGTGTTTCAAAAATACAACCTAAGATTTCTCCGATATTTTTCTCTAATGACGCTCATGTGTGCAGAAAATCGAGAATTTATGTTTTTTCTTAGCAATATGAGTAAATAATCATACTTTGCCTCTCATTGGTGCATCTGGAATGGAATGCTTAGACTCATTATTGCTCGAATTTACTACAAACTGGGGAAATTTTCGCATAAAATGCTTGCAGCAAATGATCTTATTCATGATTTTATCTATTCATGTTTGGAATCTTACAATTGCCAAATTGAGTAGAATCACTGCATCACACTCATTCATATTATTTTCCATTTAGTCATGTTTGTTTTTCCTAAGCGATTCAAAGCCTATTTGAGAGCTTGGAGGTATTTGAATCATAATTTCAACAAATCCAAGTATTCATTCATTAGGATAACCTTATGACTATAGGGATATACATTATTCATGATGTGTGCACATCAAAAATATTTTACTCTTCTCAACAATCTTATTGGTTAATGGAAAATTTCATCACTGATGGTTCATTTATGTTTTTTCCTTTGACTCATTATTCGATACACATTTTGTCATCTCAATAATCTTTTAGTGAGCATCTTCATTTTCTTTTGAAGGAACTCTTGAGTAACCACTAAAGTAAGGCAACAATTGATAAGAAATTTGGGACAAGTAAAAGATGTTGAAACATGGTTAAATCATTCCATATTTATCTTATATTTGAGTTTTGATATATCACTCTATATTTAACATACAAAATTCAAGACCCCTCCATCTACACTTTGTATTATATTGTTTTGGATTTGGTCTTGATTCTAGACAATTTATAAAAATCATTGAGTAAATATGAAACTTGTATTATTATGAGAACAATCCTCGCTGCAATTCATAAAGAAGAATCATTTCATTGTCATTTCTATGGATTTGGTTTATTTCTGATTCCTTGAACATGAAACATTGTTTCCTTCTAGTTTACTACTTGCATTAGTATAGATTTAATAAATGATGATTTTGGGTCAATAAGATTTCAGTCAATTCAATTTCTTCATGTTTTTAATTTTAATTAAAAGAATGAGTTAACTTGCATTGGAGAAAATGATATCTCTCAAGTAAGATTAAATGAAATTATCCAATGATAAGTTTTATATGCCCACTTTCATTTTTTTTTCCCAGTTTAGTTTTTAGTTTTTGCTGATATAAAACTCTGTTTTGCAGATCTTCATGATTATTTTTCATGCCTCTACCATATTAGATTTGGAGTTCATTCTTCTTTGTTTGGTTTTCTTTGAAGTTCCTGGGAGAAACAATAATGATCCTCATCGAATCAGCTAAACTAAGGAGTTTCTGAACCTTTAGTTTATTTCTTGAGCATTACTTTTGTTAGAAAATGGTTAAGATGATTTTATGCAGGTTTTGCTTTGAAACAAGAAAATTTGCAGCAGACAAAAACTTCTCATTTAGCAGATTATCTATAAACACTGTTATTCACCCTCATTTTTAGAGCCTCATTTCTTATAACTCTGCAAGATGAAAAAAAATTTAAATCTCAACATAAGAAGCAACGTTCACAGGATTATCTTCTTTTACTTGTTTTGTTGAGACTTTCATATAAGTAGTATTGTTGGAGTTTATCTTTTAAATTTGGATTTTTTTCTTTCACCTTTTGCTTTCTTCATTTTTTTTTATTTTTGTTCACTAATTTCTTTTTGGAATTATTTTCCTTTTGCTTTCGGTTTTGTTTTGGTTTTGGTGACTCTGCCATGATTTATGTGAAATGCCTTTTCCTCACCCGACAACGATTGACACACATGGGAAATATTTTAACTCTATCTATTTCAATGAATTTCATTTATCATTAAAAGCATATCTTTATGGAACGATAAAACCATCTTTCTTTAAATATTTTTCATGGAGGAACATACATCCTTACTAAGTGATATAGTTTACTTTTTCAAGGAAATAATTGATTTGAGTTTAACACAATGAATCTCTCCCACCCCTCCATTTTATAAAAACCTCTGATTGATAGCTGCGGGGAAAGAATTTGGAGTCAACACTATAAAAGTATTATGTCAATTAAACATAAGCCTCTACTACCATCCCACCTCTTTCACTCAAGTACGTCATAAACTAAAAGCTTGCAAATGTGATTATCAAAAGGGTGATTCAAAGATGAAGCATGGGAAGTACAAGTAAACCCATCAGGGCTATGGATGCTCGCTGGAAAAAGCGCTAGGTTTGTATCGCATAAAATACAACTTCGCCGGGGTACTGTTCAGGCTTTCTGGCAGTGAAGCATTGTTAGAGACCATTCATAACAATGGATATATGCTTTATTAAAAACCCCTATCTGTACCTTCTTCTATTTGTCGTACGAGGTAATATTAAAATAAATTTTCCCAAAATTTGGATTCATGAATTTTACTCAAGCCTTTTTTGAAGTACTTATCTTTACAAACTCATATTACTTAAATTATTTAGGTGGAATCCATGGAAATGTTTTACTATTAGAAAATTTCGTGATCTCCATTATTTTTAACCTTTGGGTAAATTAAAGTTCATTATCTTTAATTGGAAATCACTGGTTCTTCTCAGTGTGTCGCCATTGTTGTAGGGAAAACCCAACACCCCCCGTTTTTCACTTACTTATTTCAAATAACAGGGACTCTTTACATTAATTTTTGGCTAAACACCTTTTATGATTTTTATTAAGTTAATTATCCTACAATTTTGCCATTTTTTCGTTTTCTTCGGAATTCTATTTTGATTGTTTCATTGAATTCTCCTTTTAGCAAGATTTTCATCGATACTTTGTTTTGCCTCATTTGGTCAACTGATTTGTAAATGAAACTCCTTTGAAATTTGATCATTTTTGTCGCCAAGGTTAAAAGATATATAAAATGTTTAATATTTTAATTGTTGCAATTAAAATAATCATTCATTGTAAATATTAACTTATAGTTAATTTTTATTTATTTTTTCATTTTTTACTAATGATCCTACAAAATGACCCAACCAAATTGTAGAACAATTAAAAAAATGCGTTTTCCGAGATCAATTATCCAATTTATAATTTTAAAAGAAATTGCCAAACCCAAAATCTCAGATTACAAAATGGCTGTAGTTTATTTTGTAGAATTTTAAATTCCATGCGAGTCCCACTTCTCATCACTTCCTCCCTTCCAAAATATTGATTTGAAAACCTCGAAATAAAATCGTCTATTTAAAAAAGTCTAATTTTTAAAATCGCTGAAATTCCAATATCACATATCGGGGTATCGATAAATTTTTTGATCCATATTTTTTCCAATATAACAAAATCTCTGATCGCTGATTTGATTTTTATGTGATTGGCTATTTGATTATAATATGAAATTTCATTTACACCATATAACTTCCGCTTCATCCTCCCGCTTATGTCATGCTCACATCATTCTCGTCCCTTATCACTCCACCTCACCCTCATAACTCCTCCCTCCTTCGTTGACTTCCCACTCATGACACATAACTTTGTTTTGGTTCTTTAAGTTCGGAGTTGAAATGGTTTGGTTTTGAAGTTTAAATATATATTTTATTATAATTATATAAAATATTATAACTATAATATAATATAATTATATTTTAAATCATTTATTTTATTAATTTAATTTGGTTATAATTAATTTGTAATTAATTAAGTTTATAAATATTTTAGTTATAATTTAAATTAACTATTAATTAAAAAATAATTATAATTTAATTTAGGATTTAAGTTTAATTTAACAATTCTGATTTTTAGCTTAAACAATAGATTTTTCAGAATTCTCACAGTTTTGACTCTTCAACTTTAGAAGTTTATAAGTTGAGTTTTACTTGGCTAAATGAGGTCCATGATGGCTCGTTCGATAGATAAAATTATGGAAAATATTTATGAAGTGGTTTTATAGCCATATTTGATCATTTAATGGGTATAAAATTCAGCAAAAGATTGAGATCCGATTTTTTAAACAAAACTAATTTTTTGAGTTTATTTTTCTGCATTTTCATTTGCTCACAACATCAACTAAATGCAGATCCATTCATCTATATTCTCATTGACCAATTAGATATTCACAAGAATCAATATAAAACTTAGATTTATTTTTATTTAATTATGTAATTGAGTTTTGATTGGATATATTTTATATTTTGATTTTAATTTACAATTTAATTAAATTTTGATTGGTTTTTTTGCAGGGAAACAGTGTGAAGAGATGAGGAAATGAATATTTAAATCAATGAGAATGCTTCAGCACTAGAAGAAGATCATTTTGGGCCATTGAAAATTGATTGAGCAAAACTATTCTTCAACAACTTTCCTATCGAGAATTCTTTTTGTAAAATTATAAATAGTGGATTGTAGAATGTATTAGGGGACTTCTCTTATCTGCAATTATGGAATTATTAAAAGCACTATTGTAATGGGTATTTAGAGTTGTATGTAAGCGAAGAGAAAATTTCAGATCTAAGGGATTATTGAGGATTTTTTTTTTTTTTTTTTTTTTTTTTTTTTTTTTGCATTTTGAATTATGTATGGAGGGCACTAGTGTAACTCTTGTTATAACAACAAAAGTTAAAAGTACTATAAAAGACTATTGGAGACCAGAAGTAGAGAAACATATTCAATAAATTGGTATTTATAATACTATTGTTTTAAATACTTGTTTCATTTTATGATGACATAAATGTGTCATTTTATTCATATTTGTGCACTATTGTCAATGTGAGTAATTTGCCTCAATTATATGTTATTGTTTATCTCTGCTCTTGTGGGTTGAATTTTGAGTTCTGAGTAACTATTTACTCAGAAATATGTCTCTTAATTCTGATTTAACAAGCAACAATATTTTGTGAACTATTTCCTTATATTATTATTTAATCATTCGAGTTACTATTCTGATAATCATCATCATTTCGTGAACTACTTCCTAAATGTTGCTGATTAATTATTTCTGTTAATAAATCTCTGAACGTAACGTGTTTTGGCATTCATAATCTCAGTTAATTGAACTACTTCGTTAGGTTAATATTCATTATAAACCAGTCATATTTAAATCCCGATCATTTAAATATATTGCTCTCGGTTGGGTTAGATTTATATTTGCCTAATTGAGATAGGATTACAATACTTTTCCTTTTGCTTTCATTTTAGACTAATTTTTCATTTAGATTTAATTCTACATTTCTAGAAGTCCTCTTCCCAAAGATGCAAACTTTTGTTGTGGCTTGGCTAAGCCCCATATCATCTTGAGGATCACTTTCTTGCCTGATCAACAAGATGACTGATTTGATGTCTCTTCTTTATTGGTAGATGAAAGTCATACTTTAAGCCATTGGAGATAGAGAGAAAGTAACTGGACATAATTAAACTAGTTGGAACCACCATTTTAATGGAAAATGAGCTACTTTAAGGTCCGAACTGGGTGGTCTCCCTAACAATGTTGTAGGTAGATAATTTCAAGCCTTCAATACTCCCATACTCAGTTTCCCTGTAAGTTCAAAGATAAGTATCTGCTTATACTTATTTATCTGTTAATGAATGTGTGATGCACTTGTGATTGTAATAGCTCTAGATTCTAGGACTGCATTTGTGCTGTTAATGTTGGTATATGTGGTTACATCTCTGTGGGGCTATTTCACCAATGGACATGTTGAATATGTCTATGTGTGCATTATTTATTTGGAATGAATGACACTGGTAAATAAGCTAAGTTGTGCATGAACCACTGAACTGGAAATAAAATGTTATGTGAATAAATTACTGATGTTGATAACAGAACATATGATGCAATAAACCACATGATAATAAGGACTAAGCCATAATGCTGAGCTGAACCTTATTCAGAATGAAATGGATAACTGTGTTGCAAATCACACATGAATAAGTAAATAATAGAGAACATCATGTGATGTTACAAGATGTAGCAAAATCCATAAGGACTTGGAAATAATCGGCTCAAAGAGCCTTTTTATTAATATAGAATCGTTACATGGAAGACCGTTTGCTGCAGCAGGGTCTGCATTTGCTTACATCAACTTATTTTCTTAAGTTACAAACTACTGTGCCACAAAACAAGAGTTGCATTAACATAGAAGGGTTTCTTTCCCTTGGGATTTTTTGAACCCCATAGATCTATGTAAATGTCTTCTCAGCCATATATCAGTACTCTGGATATATTCCACTAGCATCAAGGCATAGCTAGTTCAACCTCAGAAGGTTCTGCATAGAGCCATGGAGCTCCTTATAGGCTCAACATGGATTCTTGTCTTGACGACCTATGGTTGGAGAGGTGGAGACCTTTCAGGAGCTCACACCAAGCCAATGGCAAGTAAGGGATGTGTAAGCGCCTATGAATGCATGCGTGGAATTCCATGTCCAAGAACGGGGAGTGCAAGTGGGCCAGGAACTCCTTGGGGTTGGATTGGCTCAAGCTTAGGAGGGATAACGCCCTAAGAGGCCTTAATGAATCATCGACGTTGGCATGAGGCATGGCTATTGATTTGGATATTGACCAAATCCCTAAGACAAAGCTATGGTCAAAAATATTGGCTCAAGGAAGTCTGTGCAATAGTAGAGATTATGTTTGGGGCAATTGCAGGGATCCCCATCTAATTCATCGGAAAAGAAGAGGCCAAAATTTGTTAGTCGTGCCATGCCAGAAATTGAAGGAAACCCTGAATGCAACACAGAAGGGTAATATGTAACCTTATAATAGACTGGGACAAATCCTACCCTTAGCTTTGATCAAACACTAGACATGGAGGCCTTCCATTGGCACGACCAAACTTGCCTCTAACATGATTGGATGAGGAAGGCTGATGTGTCTGGAAGGTTCATCCTGGAATATTGTGAGTACGTAGGTTAAGGAGGGAGTTGGGTTGGAGCATCGAGATGACATGGAAGGTTGACATGAGCCCGACATTAACACTAATGGCCAAAAGGGTGGTCCACTGGCCAAGTGGATAAAAAATCTAGCTTGGATGAATTAAAGGAAGGTGCACTAGGAAGCGTGGGGAATAGAAAGGTGAGATGATGGCTTCTTACATCACCCCGATGGTCTCATCTTGGAGAAATGTTGGTGCAACAAGATTGGATGCACCTTGCAAATCCAGGTAGGATGACGTAAGGGGGTACGTGGTCGGGCCTGCACCGTTGTTAGGGTGTTATTAGTCAAGGTCTAGCCCACTTGTTGAGTCAGCCCGACGAGTGCACCTTGGCAGGTTAAAGTGGGAGTCAATTGAAAAGCACCAAGAGGAAACAAGCAAGGTGATGTATGCCATGCCATGTGGGCAGTATGCGCAAATATGATTAGGGGAGAAGGGTCCCACTAGCCAGGTCAAACTAGTGACATGGCCTTGGAAAAATAAGGAGGAGCCACAAAGGAGGCTCCAGGGTAAAGGAAGCAGATGAAGTGGCAAAAGCTATGGTGGTAGCTAAGAGTTGTTGCAATGGACCAATTGGAGAAGGGACCATATGGTCCCACCATCCACGCAATCCCAATAAGAGAGCCCAACAATTGGTAAAGAACATTCTTTTAAATGAACTAGGAAGGAACCAATGTGACATCTTAGGCTGGTTGCATTGCCAATACAATTAAGCCCAACGATGTTCTAATTGGTGGGAGGTGGTCCCACAACTAGGTCAGCTCGAAACTGTGAGCCCAAAGATATAAAGTGGTATCGTGAGAGGATGCATCGGGTTATTATGACTGGGATGACATAAGCCTTTAGAAACGGTAATTGGAAGTTAGTTTTCAAACCAATGTAGAGATGACAGAGAGGGGTGCACTTTCCATGCCCAGAATAGAGAGCTTGACCAGTGACCAAGTGCGCAATTTTAGAACTGCCGAGAGAAGGTAAGTAGGGTGACGTGTCTAGGGGGACCCACCCAGAAGGCATTTTGTTAATGTGGAGAGCAGAGACCCATAAGGTTTTCGACGCATAAAGAATATACGTATATATGTGTCTATATAAATATGGAACTATTAATGTGCTAAAAAATAATAGTTACCCCATTCCTCTAATGGTAACCTAAGGGGTTGGTTGACATTACATAAAAAATTTAAAGTAGTTATATAAATAATCTCAACATCATAATCCAGATCTGCTGGAGGTGGCCTCAACCTGCCTGAATGGAAACCAAGTATTTTTTTCCACCTCCCTATGTAGTAAATGTTCCAAAAATCAAACATCTTAAGCAACATAAGAAAAATAAAAACATCTACAATCAAGTCCCAAAAACATCATCCTGACAACAAGCATGACAAATTTAAGAGTCTGATGAGGTGATTGGGGCCAGATCCTTTGCACTCGAACTTGGTGGTGCTGGAATAGTAGGAATACATGGTACATGTTGCTTAATATGGTCCAATCTGGCATCCACTCATCCCAAACAAACTTGTTTATTTCGCTGCACCCTTTTAACATTTTCTAAGTTGGAAAATATATTATTTCATTAAGCTTATTTCTTAGCCAACACCTTTCCCAACAAGGTTGCATTTGCCAATACAAGGAAAGGGCATTGAAGTACTATTTTTTCTTATCCCTAATATGACTGGCATAAGGAACGCAGTATTAAAGTGCATCTACAAGCTCAAAATTAGAAAAGGCCAACCTTTCTCTAACAATTGAGGTTTCCATTTAGTGAATTTATTCACGAGTATTAGGGGGAACAACAACTTGAAAAGTTTCAACATCCTCCTAGGCTTGATGTTTGGCTCTGTTATGGCCTTGAGGACCATGACCTCCCCCACCAAATCTAATCCTCATGTGTCGACGTTGCATCTTTACTAACAGGAAAAAGCTCTTCACCACAACACTTAACAACAACAAGAACCAAAAATCGAGGGTGAGAAATGACATAATTAAACCGCTTCTAGGAGTCAAGGTAATGGAAACAACATACAACAAGACCCAAATTATGTACATAAGTGCTTGATAGTAAAATAAACAACACAATCGGCACTCACAAATACAAAATTTTAACCATAGAGCGACACTCCTAGGTTGAGACAAGGCCCGTGGTTCATAGTGCGTCTAAGAGTTTAAATCCAAAGTCAACACAAGAAACCCACAATATAATTCCTCACCAGGATGCATATTTTGAACTAAAATCAGAGCGTTAATCATAACACCATTATCCGAATGAATATGGAAAAGGGAATTAAGTGTTACTCAATAGGTGTGAGCCTTCTAGTCATAGAGGAAATCCTTAGAATTACCGATCAGTGAACCCACGAATTGCACTCTGCCCAAACCATGACTAGCTTAAAATTCTTGACTTCTATCATTTCCAGCAGTCTTGTTGCCCCCCAAATGATGTCAAGACCATTGTTGAATTTTATTTGTCCACCTTGGTTTCTGTGTCAGGATGGTAGTAAGATGAACCCCCAACCCTTCAAAAGCAAGCCACTAGTTAAAATCCTAGTACTAAGTATACCGCTGATTGTAGTCACTCTCTGAGTTATCCTTTGAGCCAGATAGGGCCTCCACACTAAGAGATGTTGGTTATTTCCACCTAGAGCTCCACCTCTCTCGAACATTTCTCATTCCTTTCCCCCTTCCTTCTTTGAATTCCACGACGGTGGTATACAGGATTGCGTGCTTAAGCGTGCACGAGGGTGGCCATGCTACCCTCTTCATTATTTCATGTCCCTTCCATCAAGTGGCGGGAACAATTCCCCACATATCTATTTACATTGAAAAACACCCCCATCGGGGACTTAAATGAAATATTTCAATGTAAATATTAAGTAACATAATTTTGTATCAACTTTATATGGTCAAAGATAAAGTAATCAAAATTATTATTATTATTTTATAGTTTCACTTTCCATTTATGAGAGTGATGTGTAATTTATTCAATTCTTAATGTGAAATTGATATGTGACATTTAAAAATTATTAACAACGAGTTTTGTTTTTAAAGAGAGATTTCTTATTCCATTGAAAAGTGCTTTCTAATTCAAGGTATGAGGGAGATTTGTAATTCCTTCAATGTTTAATATGAGGGATATGTGTTTTTAAAAATATACCAATAGAAAAAAATAGTTTAATATGAATAATGTGGGTCATAAATAAAATATTTCAATGGCCATGTTGATAAAATATCTCAATGTCAACTACATACATATCATATAAAAATCGAATGAAAGTAATTTTTATTTATTTATTTTTATGTTTAAAACATTTTATTAGTTTGTCCTTCAAGATGAAGGAGAGCTATAATTATTTCCATGTTTATCGCAAAGTTGATAAAAAACCAACATAGATCCACGTGAACCTTAGATCTATCACATGCCAAGAGGGACTAAATCTCTTGAGGTAAAAACCTTTCTCTAAGTTTTACATTTTAAAAATTGCACCTCAAGAGATTCAATCCCTCTCGTTGCTCGATAAATCACGGTTAACATGAATTTGCTCTTCAAACATCTTTTGTTTAATAACTATTAAAATACAATTTACATACAATTTAGTATTAGTTGATTAATCTCACATTTAATAATTTTTGAAATAAAATTTATGTG
>APFE031395309.1:0-25760 GCA_000404065.3 Pinus taeda
ACCCTATGTTAGGTTGGGCAGACCCACCTATGGTTTTGTGCATGATTTTCACACATGTTTTTTGGACACGATGGTTTCGGTCCATGGTATTGGATGCTTCGGCATGTATAAATATGTATTGTAACATTGAAAGGAACATAATGAAAAATCAAGCTGGTAGTCCTGGTTTGGGATCCACCAGTGGGAAATCTCTGTGTATACGTGTTTTATGTGTTATGCTCTCACATTTTTTATTTTTCCTGTGATTTAGAATTCGTATGCAGGTAATTTCTGTATGGGGTTAAAACCTACACTTTTGGTTGACCAGTTTTGCTCTAAAATCTTAGAAAATTCTCAAGGTGCATGTACTCATCATTATGAATCCAAAAATGCTGACAGTTCCCTCATTGGCTTCCCCTAGGAATAACACAACGTGAGTGGCACTGCGCATAGAGCCAAAATTTATGTGTCAAAAATTGCCAAATTCTTCAAAAGGCAAAAGTTCTTTAAAACTTGCTCAAAATTTGTGGAGAAAACCACCATCAAGTTTCTTGGTTAGTCAAGGAAGCTTCAGCAAGCAACCTAAGCCTATCATCCTCCTTTTTGCCTTTGAGTGCTTGTTTTAGCCTTGTTTTCATTTGCTTGACCCTTATGTTGCAAATCTTATTCTGGGTCCTGTAATGGTGAGCCAAATGCCTAATGATTCGATCGTCCCTGTTGGATTTTTGTAGCAGCTTCTCCAAATGCAAATTGACTCTGTCAAGACAAGTTTCTCTATCCTCCTCAATTTCCTTCTCAATTCTTTGTTTTGTAGTCAAGGTAGTCGGTGTTTCTTCCTCTTGCATCACTGACTTGCCCTTGTCACTTTGCCTCTTTGCTTTGAGAAGTTCCAGCTCGATGAGGACTTGTTTGTCACTTAGTTGCATGTTCTCTTGCTCAAGCTATGAAATGACATACTTAGCTCTCTCCAAGTTGTCCATCAGTGTTTGGATTTGTGCATCTTTTTCCCTTATGGTTATTCTTTCATTTATTGCCTCATCTTGAGCCTCCAAGTCAACTATCTCAATGCCATGATGGATGTGTCACTGTTTTGGTTCATCATCTTCCATCAAATCAAAATCCCTTTCCTCCTCATCATCAAGGTTTTCCTCCAGCACATTTTCTTTCCCTTTATGCAGCTGTTGCACCTGCTGCACTTGTTGTGTTGATGAAGAAGGCAAAGCCCCTTCCACATTATGTGGAGCAAGCATTTTCATATGAGCTGATGAAGAAGGCAGGGCCCCTTCCACATCAAGTGGAGTAAACACTTGCCTATATGCTGCAAAAAACTTTCTAGCCCCTCTCTGATATGTCTTGTAGGAACAACTTTAGTCTCTTTAATCTTTTCATCTTTCTTTACTTTGGCACTACTGGAAGGTCTTTCTGCTTCTTGAGGCACCAATGGAGGAATATGAGGGCCCCTGAAGATGTTATTAGCAATGAATGTCTCGCAGGAGATGTTAAGGAGGTTGAGATGATGTAGCACAATCATCTTGATCAAGGAATAGTGATAGATACTACTCATCTATTGGGGGTATGGATTTTTCTGTACAATATAGGCCATCTTCTCAATGTTCCCGAATAAGAAATATGGAATTCTCTCACCCTTGTCAAGTGCATAAGAAGCCTAATGTGATAGGTGTACAATCTAGAAAATCTGCCCTCACATGTAAAATACTTCATAATGATCCTCATCATAGGGGCATACTTGTCTTCAAGGAAATTGAAAGGAAAGGTCGTCTTCTTTTCATTTCTATACATGGATTTGATGTATGGCTCATAGTAATGCTCATCCAAATCTTGTGCCTTATACCATTTTTTGATCCAAATGGATCCGAGAATGCCCTCTAAGTCTTCATAAACTCTTTAAAAATCATGCCAAAGAACAAAATATTTTAAGACATCAAATTTAACGCAAGAGGAAACACCCTTAGCAGGGCGGAGAAACACTATCGGGAGGCCCAAAACCCGTGAAAACAGAGAAAACAAAGTATCGATGGTTTTAAGGCAACGTTGAATTAGAGTCGTTGGATCTAGCCGATCAACAGTCCGGATCCGATCGACGAATCTCTATCGGCGCTTATCGGCGGAATCCACATGACAATTGCGATTACAATCAGCGCAAATCAATGAGGACCGTCGATCGCGCGCAGATCGACGACCCATGTTAACGTGCGCTATCGCAATCGGCAAATGAAGAGGAGTGATTACAATTGGTGGGGATCATGAGTGATATGTGATATCGCATCGAAACATAGAGTTGGGCCGATATCAATACACCATGCGGCAGCTAGACTTGATAGCATTATAAAGGAAATTTGATATAATTTCAAGTCTGTAACAGAGCCAATTTTAATGTATTCTCGCGATTTTCGTTGTATTTCAAAAACACAAAGGGACGGAGCCTTTCGATATGAGATAGAAACTTGTGGGCAGACTCGATAGGGTAATGAATCATATTTAAGGACTTTTAAAGTCCGATATATTGAGTTTTGGCGGACTTTCTCTGTTAAAACACATTTTCCTCGTGTTTAATAGAGCGCGGTTGTTTCAGGAGTTTGAAAGGCCCGCGACACTATGGAATTACGTAATGGGTGGCCACCTCCTATCTAGGTGTTAAACAATGATTATATCACACTGAGAGAGGGATTCGAAGCGGATAGAGGCTGGGGAGACCGATAGACAGGAACATGAAATGAACATGCAGTGCATTTTTGGCTATAAAGCCACAGACAGAGAGCACAACAGGAGAGCAGTATTTTTAGGCAAATGTCGAGACAGAGTTTGAACAAAGATAGAGAGCACTGAGGGAGTTTGTGTACTCATAGATAAACTTGAGAGGATCCAGTAAAGCTCTTGTTATTGTAATCTGTCGTGTGTGAGGCTCAAATTGAGCTTGCTGTTGTAAAAAGAGCTTTGCTTGAAGACATAATAGAGAGGCCACCACTGAAGGCTAGACCAGGAGATGTAGCCCAGGAGTATTGGGTGAACTCCTTATTAAATTTTGTTGTGTCATGTGTTGCCTATTATGTTTTCTGTTTACTGCTTCATTGTCTGTGCATTTCGCAATCTTATCGATCCATTGCATAAAATGACATAGACTAATCCATGCACATAAGTCTATAATACCTTATTATTGTCTTAGATCTCATTATCAGATCAAGTGGTATCAGAGCTTTAGGTTGCTAAGGTTAGACAAGCTTGTGCTCGACTGGTTGTGAATGCTAACTAGGTCAAAGCTTAAAATAGGAGAAGGAGAACTGGTTGAAACTAACCCAGAAATTGGTAGAGTCTATCCTAAGAGGAAAATGACAGAAGAAATTCCCTTGGAATCAGACTCTCAGTTCATGGTTAGTTTCATGATTATGAGAGCCATTGGTAGAAAAATGTATAGAGAATTTAGGAAAATCGAAGTGAAGATTCTTCCACTTCCAAACAAGACAAAGGAATAGATGAATCTGTTATAGATGGCCATTCTGAAGGCAAATGAAAAGGAAAAAATGCTCCTCTATCCACACCTCCTGATAGCCCTGAAAATACAAAGAAGAAGACATCTTTGATTAAATTAGATGTTAAATTTGATTTGCCAATATATGATGGAGAGTTAAATGCAGAGAAGCTAGATAACTGGATTAGACAGATTGATGTGTATTGCAGGGTGTAAAGCATTGATTCAAACAGAAGTAAAATTCAGCTGGCTAGCCTACGCTTTGGAGGAACTGCCTTGGTATGGTGGGAAGGCATGACACAAGCTGACTTGAAGAAGCATCGTAAAAATCTTTCTACCTAGAGTGAATTTTTTTTTGCAATTAAAAAACAATTATACCCATTAGCTTATATGCAACAAGCTATGATGAGTTGGAAAACTCTTTGCCAATTAAAAGGGCAGAGTGTACAAAGCTACACCCAAGAATTTAGAAAGAGAACTTTGATTCTAGGCATTTATTTAGACTCACTTGAAACTTTGCTGAAGTATATAGGTGGTCTACATAGTTATTTGAGGCACACCATTCTCATGTTTAACCCTACTAGCATAGATGAGGTATCTGTTCAGGCTACCCATCTAGAGGCTAGAGGAAAGAATGTCAACCTAGAGATTGGGGGATCATCAAAACCCACTACAAGCAAGAACAAGGAAAAGAGGAAGCAAAAATGGAAAGAGAGAAAGGCAAATGTTGTGCAAAAGGCCAAACCTTCATGCACTCACTGCAAGACGGATGGACATGATGATGAACATTGCTGGTCTTTGCATCTGGAGCTAAAACCCAAGAAGTTCGATGGCAAGAAGAAGAAGGTTGCTGTTGCTATTCAGAGAGATTTGGGGTCAGACTCAGGTGATGAAACAACCATCACAACCACAGGTATACAAGGTAAAAATTCTAAAGCATCTACTAGTAATTCTAGCCAAACTATTGATAGTGAAGAAAGTGAGAGAATAAGACATGAGATTTTTCATATTAGAGTTATTTCCAAGCATCAAAAGATTGATACTTTGTTTGATTGTGGCTCACAAGTAAAATTAATTTCTGAAGCAATTGTAAAGAAGCTGGGATTACTAACCACACCTCACAAGAAGCCATATCCATTGGGTTGGGTATGTGATAAAGCAAAGCTACAAGTGACTAGACAATGTAAACTTAGGTTTGCCATTGGTTCAACATTTGTAGATGAGGTTGAGTAAGATGTAATTCCCTTGGATATATGTGGGATTGTTTTAGGAAGTCCTTACTTGTATGATAGAAAAGCCATTTTCTACAGAGCTGAAAGTAAGTATCAATTGGTTAAAGATGGAATAGCATATACTGTAAGAGCTCACAAACTAAAGAATAATTATACCCTCGTAAACTCAGGGCAGATGAAAAGGATTGCAAATTCATGCAAATTTTTTTTACTGATGGTTGTAAAGGAAAAGAAACATGATAAAACCAATTTATTTGAAGGCTGTGATGCTAAACAACAAGTTGATTTAGAAAAAGTTGTTTCAGAATATGATATTTTATTTCAAGAACCTAAAGGTCTGCCAACCAAAAGGGAAATTGTACATGATATTAATTTGTTACAAGATGCTCTATTACCTAACATCAGAATGTACAGGTTATCCGCTTTAGAGAATGCAGAAATCAAGAAGTAGGTATAGGAGCTACTCGAGAAAGGGTTCATAAGACCAAGCACATCACCATGCGAATCCCCAATAGTGTTGGTGAGAAAGAAGGATGGTTCATGGAGGATGTGCATTGATTACTGAGCACTGAATAAAATAATGATCAAGAATTATTATCCCCTTCCTCTCATTGATGATCTATTTGATCAGTTGAATGAGGCTATTTACTTGTCCAAGTTGGACCTACGTAGTGGTTACCATCAGGTCAGAGTTGCAGGGCAAGATGCATGGAAGACTGCTTTCAAAACAAAGCAAGGGCTGTATGAATGGCTAGTTATGCCTTTTGGCTTAACTAATGATCCTGCCACTTTCATGAGAGTAATGAATGATGTACTCAGGCCTTTTATTGATGATTTTGTAATTGTATATCTAGATGACATTCTTGTATTCAGTAAAACATGGGAAGAACATTTAAAGCATGTAAAGCAGACTCTAGATGTTTTGAAGCAAGAAAATCTCTATGTTAAATGATCAAAATGTGAATGTGGTAAAACATCTTTGAATTATTTGGGTCATATTGTAGGGGGTGGTGAACTGAAGATAGATCCCTCTATGGTTGTAGTCATTACAAACTAGCCTAAACCGAAGTTTTCTACAAAAGTTAGAAGCTTCGTAGGGCCAGCACAATATTGGAGAAAGTTTATTGCTAAATTTTCCTTAATTGCAACTCCCTTACATGCTTTGACAGGATTGAACAAGGTGTTTCAGTGGGGAGGAAAATAGCAGAAAGCCTTCAACACCTTGAAAGAAAAAATTAGTACAACACCAGTACTAGCATTGCCAAATCTTCAACAACCATTTGAGATCGAAACAGATGCCAGTGATTATGCCATGGGAGCAGTGTTGATTCAACATGGTAAACCCATATGCTACCATTCCGAGAATTTTAATTCTGCAGTAGTTAATTATCCTACATATGATAAAGAACTATATGCATTAGTTCAGGGTGTGAAGAAATGGAAACATTGCTTAATGGGAAAAGAAACAATAATACATACTGATCATCAGCAACTTCAGTGCTTGCACTCACAAACTAAACTGCAGTAGTCAATACACTATAGATGGACGAGTTTCCTACAACAATTTCATTCAGTCATCTGATATAAAAAGGGCATACACAATAAAGTTGCAGATATGTTGTCCAGACCAATCATAAATGCATCTACTATATTTAAGCATAACTCAGTAATGCATGAAAGCTACATTGAAAAATATGCTTAAGATATAGACTTTAAGGATGTATATGTAGCTTTTAGTAATGGCAAAAAGGTAGAAGAATTGGATTACTATATTAAGGACTGACTCTTCTATCATTTGTGAAAGCTATGCATTCCACAAATAGAGAGAATTAACATAATTAGGGAGGCACATACTTCCCTGATATCAGGTCATTTTGGTGTAAGTAAAACAGTTGCACAGGTGCAAAGATACTGCTATTGGCCAAAAATGAATGAAACAATTTCTAGATATGTAAGAGGGTGTACCATGTGTGCTAAAAGCAAGCCCAACAATAGAAAACTAGGCTTGTACACTCCACTACCAGTCCCTTCCTGCCCTTAAGAAAGTGTTTCCATGGAATTTGTTGGGGGATTGCCAAAATCTAGAAAGGGACATGACTATTTATATGTTATTGTGGACAGGTTCAGCAAAATGTGTATTTTAATACCTTGTAATAAGCAAATTACAGCTGAAAAAACAACGAAATTGTTCTTTCAACACGTCTAGGTGCATTTTGGGTTACCCACTTCCATAGTATCTGATCAAGACTCCCGATTTGTTGGGAAGTTTTGGTCAAGTCTGTGGGAATTAATGGACACCAAACTGAAGAAAAGCACAATCTTTGATCCACAAACAGATGGCCAAACAGAGGTAGTCAACAGGATAGTGATCCAGTTGCTCAGGGGTTATTGCAGTAAGCATCCCAAGCTTTGGGATGAACACTTATGTTATGTGCAACATGCTTACAACCATGATAAACATTCTTCTACACAGAGATCTACTTTTGAGACCTATTTTGGTTTCATACCAAGGTCTCCCTTGGATTTTGTCTTTGAAAAAGACATAGTAGTTGCTGGACACTGTGATGTGGACAAAGCAACCAGATTCATTGAACAGATCCAAAAAATTCACAAGGCAGTGCATGAACAGCTAGAAAAGAGACAAGCCAAATACAAGGCAAGACATGATAAATACCGGGTGGATCACAAATTCCAAGTTGGTGATCAAGTCTGGTTGCATATCAGCAAGGATAGAATGTAAGGTGAAGGGAAGAAGCTGAAGCCAATAAGGTATGGGCCTTTTAAGGTACTTGAGAAAATTGGTGAGAATGCTTTCTGCCTTGATCTTCCAGCATACATGCACATCTACTCAGTAGTAAATGCAGAAAAATTAAGACTATTTTAACCTTCTTTAATTGAAGATCTTGAAGAGCCAAGTCAATTGCCTTCCATTGATGATCTGTTGCCTTAATACCTCAATGAGATGGAGGAAGATATAGTTCTAGATAGGAAGGTGAGGACAACGCGCAGAGGGGACATGGAGTACCTTAGAATTGGACTTAAAGGTTCAAAACCTAGCAGTGCCAAATGGATAGAGATTGGGCAAGTGAGGCAGCTGTATCCTCACTTAAGCGATGCTTGAAAACCAACTTTTGGTGGTCCAAAAGCCTTTTTAGTGGAAAGGCGTGATCCAAATGGATCTGAGAATGCTCTCTAAGTCTTCATAAATTCTTTAAAAATCATGCCAAAGATCAAAATATTTTAAAAGATAAAATTTAACACAAGAGGAAACACCCTTAACAGGGCGGAGAAACACTATCGGGAGGCCCAAAACCTGTGAAAATAGAGAAAACAAAGTATCGATGATTTTAAGGCAATGTTGAATTAGAGCCGTCAGATCTGACCGATCAATGGTTCAAATCTGATTGGAAAATTTCTGTTAGTGGTGGCTATTAGTGCTTATCGGCGGAATCCACATGAAGGTTGCGATTGTGATCAACGCAGATCAATGAGGACCGTTGATCAATTGCATAGATCGATGGCCCATGTTAACACGCGCTATCACAATCGGAAAATGCAGAGGAGTGATTACAATCGGCGGACGTCATGTGTGATATGTGATATCACGTTGGAACATGGAGTGGGGATGATATCAATACACCATGTGACAACCGGACCTGATAGCATTATAAAGGAAATTTGATACAATTTCAAGTCTGTAATAGAGCCATTTTTAATGTATTTTTGTGATTTTCGTTGTATTTCCAAAACACAAAGGGACGGAGCCTTCCGATATGTGATAATGACTTGTGGGTGGACCCGATAGGGGAATGAATCATATTTAAGGACTTTTAAAGTCTGATATATTGAGTTTTGGCGGACTTTCTCTGTTAAAACACATTTTCCCTATGTTTAACAGAGCACAGCTGTTTCAAGAGTTTCAAAGGCCTGCAACACTATGGCGTTACATAATGGGTGGCCACCTCCTCTCCAGGCATTAAAAAATGATTGTATCACACTGAGAGAGGGATTTGAAGTGGACAGAGGCCGGGGAGACCGAGAGACAGGAACATGAAACGAACATGCAACATTTTTGGCTATAAAGCCACAGAAACAGAGCATAGTAGGAGAGAAGTATTTTCAGGAAAATTCTGAGGTAGAGTTTGCACAGAGACAAAGAGCACTGAGGGAGTCTGTGTACTCATAGAGAAACTTGAGAGGATCAAGTGAAGCTCTTGTTATTGTAATCTATTGCGTGAGGCTCAAATTAAGCTCATTGTTGTAAAAAGAACTCTGCTTGAAGACATAATAGAAAGGCCACCACTGAAGGTTGGACTAGGAGATGTAGCCCAGGAGTATTGGGTGAACTCCTTATTAAATTTTTCTGTGTCATGTGTTGCCTATTATGTTTTTTGTTTACTGCTTCATTGTTTGTGCATTTCTCAATCTTATCGATCCATTGCATAAAATGACATAGACTAATCCATGCACATAAGTCTGTAATAACTTATTACTGTCTTAGATCACATTATTAGATCATTTTTCCCCCACATTTGGAATCCTTGTGGCATCAACAATGATGGAAGATGAAACTGTAAATGTCACCCCGGCAAGAGTTACTTTGTTATCACGGAGATTGGCTACAAAAATCCTGGTCAGCTCAAGATGATGTTGAACTCTTTCCACATGCTCACAAAACTCATAACACCCTAGATGCCTGAAACAAGTGACAGTCATATGAGAAGCATGTAATTCTCTGATGTTTGATGGTTCCTCCTTGGTAATTCTGCCTCCCTTGTGTGGTTTTCTCTGATGTTGAGGTTCATCTCCCAAACTCTCACTGCCACTGTTTTCCTCCTCCTCATAATCTTTATACTCTTTGTCCATGTTTGTCAAATTTTGAAGCTGTGTAACCCTAGAGAAGGTAATGAAGGAGTAAGTATTGGGGATTAGGGATAAGGGAAGGGGAGATGAACTTATGTGGTGTAGGATGGAATATATATATAATATGAAAATGAGAGGGAGGGTATTTTTCTTTGATAGGGATTGTTTAGTAAATAGGGTTTAGGATTTTTCTTTGGGGGTTAGGGAATAAGGGATATTGAGGGATTTATTTGAGGGAATAGGGTTCAAGGAATGAGTGGAGGCATATATAGGAGGGATTAGGGTTTCAAGGAATGAGTGGAGGGATGTATAGGAGGGATTTGTAGGCAATCTAGGGTTTGATTTTCGAAATAGCAAACCAACTTCAAACTGACGAATTGAATGCAAAGAGGATAGCTTAGAGATTACACTTACTTGTTTATAGGCTATAGAAGGCAAACAACAAGTTTTGAGTGGTTGACGGAGTGTTTTAACACTTGCTGGCCCTATGCGTAGCACCACCTATAGGTGTGCAACGCTCCGGATCTACACGCAGCGCCATTCAAATTTGCACTGGAGAAACTGCCCTATGCACAACGCTCCACTCCTATGCGTAGCGCTTTGGCCTCTATGCGCAACACCTCCTCCAACTGCTCTGGGCACAGTGCCCTGTCTCCTATGCACAACGCCTCTTCTCCTTAGCCACCAATTGGCCTCAATTCCCCTCTCTCCTTCAATGCTTTTCTTTCTCTTTGTCAAATGAGAGTGATGAGTTTGGAAAAGGAGTGTGACATCTTATATAGAGATTGATTTTGATTTTTCATTATAAAAACCCACTTTCTAATGTTTGGGAACCTTGTCTTCTTTCCTCCAAATCTTTGTTTAATACCTTTCTCTCATTGTCTCTTTTCAGGTAGATGATGCTCGGATTGAACTGATTTTTTCAGTGGTTTCATTTTCTTGTAGCAAGGATAAATGTTTGGGGCAGCTAGGAACACTTATTACACAAAATGGATTGAATTACATCAAAATAATATAAATAAACTAAAAATACTCAGTTTTCATCTCAAAAACATGTTTTTGAGATGAAAATTACATTAGTGACAAAAGATATTTATACAATCATCATGACTTCTTAGCAATTACTCTTTGTTTATTGGTCATCCTCATACCTTTCCTGCCCTTTATTCACACTTGAAATCATGCTTTTTGACCTTGGAAATGAACCTTAAGACCTAATGGAAATACCTTGGAAATGAACCCTAAAATCTAATGGAAAGATAACTACCTTGACACCTAAAGTAACATATTTGAAACCTCAACTAAATACAACATGGAAATGGGTCAAAAAATGTACCTAATGAGGAAAGATTTGATTTTCTAAGAAAAAGACAACCATTAGTGGACCATTTTAACATGACCTAATGGAATGATCGAAAATTCAGTATGAGACACCTAAAATGAAAATGCAAAGAGCATATTTGATCCCTGATGGAAGTATGCATATACTGACACTAATAGAAGGCATGAATGATTATTCAGCTTCACCTTTTGAAGGTGTATAATAAGGTAAGTTGGGAGTACATGGAAGCAGTTTTAAAGGCCTTTGGTTTTGATAATAGATGGATCAGTTGGATCATGGCCTTGGTCACCTCTCCTAGATTTTCGATTTTTTTAAATGGCGCTCCTGTTAAACCATTTTTCCCTTCTCGAGGAATTCACCAGGGAGACCCTATGTCACCTTTATTTTGTCATAATGATGGAAGTACTGGGCAAACAGATCTCAAAAAATGCTAGGCAAGGGGTCATTAGAGGCCTTCAACTACATGAGAGTGCTTGACTGTAATACATCAAAAGTTTGTAGATGATACAATGCCACATGGTGTCTCTAAAATGAAGGAGGCTTGATCGTTCAAGTATCTCTTAGATGCTTTTATTGCAAATTTAGGTATGGAGATAAACCATTCCAAATCCATGATTTCCTTTTTTAATATGCATATTTATATAAAGAGAAATTTGACAGCTATCCTAGGCTTGCAAAGGAAAAGTCATCCTTCATAATATCTGGGAATGCCTCTAACTATTCAAGCTTGGAAGAAATCCAATTGGGTGAATATTATATCAAATTTGGAAGATAGAGTTAAGTGATGAATCTTTTCCTTAAACCTAGCTGGAAGGATGGTTATGAATAAATTTTTTATGCAAGTGATCTCGAGGTATATGTTATCAATAGTCACAGCCCCCAAAGGTGTTGTGCAAAATATTAGAGAAATTTAAAAGAATTTATTATGGAGATGAGCTAATGATAAGAGGAAATGGGTGTTAATAGCCTACACTACAATATGTAAACCAAAATTATTGGGTGGCCTAGGCTTATAGGATCCGTAAATTGTCAATAGAGAGAGTAGAGCTAAAATTTGGTGGCATTGATTAAAGGGAGGTTCTTAGCCATGGGCATAGCTCGGGAGGCCACGCGGGCCAATGGATGGCTACCATGTGGCCTCCTAGTGACATAGTAAAATTTGTTATGGGCAAAATGGAGTGCATCAGGGTTGAACACAAGACTTGTCGAGGGGCAACGCGAAGTATTATCACTCCGCCAATGTTGGTTCTTGTCTTATAATGGCCCCCATATATATTTGAACTATGGGAAATTATTGTTTGGAGGTTGGGCCAAGGCTTAGCCCCAGCCCCAGGTTACAAGCTCCCTCATATTACCACGACAAAGGCTATCCGGAGGGGCCAGCCCATAGGCATGCGGGAACGGGGCAAACCCTAGGGCACATGGCCGACGATGTGACCACACCCCTCCAGCAAAGGTGCACGCGGAAATAGGCACCATCCGGGGTTTTATGCAGGCCAATGTGACCAATGATAGTTAGTTGGGGGGCCGACCGGAGGGATTTGGTGGTTAGCCCAAGCCCTTGGGCACGTGGCCCCCATATGAATAAGATTTTCATAAATTGGGGGTTAATGGACATTTAAAGCGTTCGAAAAATTGCACTGTCGAGCGTGATTCGAGGTGGAATTTATGCATCAGTTCTAGGTTTAGGGTGTTGAGCTAGGTTTGGTGCAAATTGTAGGATAGTTAGCTGTGGGAAAAACTTGGAAAAATTGGGAGAAGCATAACTTTCTCAGTTTTTAGCTAGATGAGGTGCAGAAAGAGCCGAAATGGGGGTTTTTGACTGTTCTGGATCCATTGGAGACATACTTTTTATATTATGAGCATTGTAAATCCATGTAAACACAAATTTGATCACTTAACGAAAGAGGCCCAACATTCGACGCTGGAACAGGTGATGTAGCACAAGATAGGGGTGAAATCCTTTATCATTTTTGCTGTTATATGTTTTTGACATGGTATTTTGTCTCTATTTTTGCTGTTAACTGAGTTTAAAAATCATCATTTTATGTGTTCTGTAAAGTGATCCATTACCCAAAATACATAAGATTTCACTTGCAATTTGTTTATCACCTTCAAATTTAAATCTACAAATCAATTTGGTATTGGATCCCAAGGTTATTGTGAAGGTTTGATTTTGTTTGCAATTTTTTTTTCTGATGCTTACAAGGTTGAAGCTTAAAATAGGAGAAGGAGAATTTGTGGAACTAAGATCTCAAATTGTTTCAAGGAGAACAAACACACCTCAAGCTTCAATAATCATGAAACATGAAGAAGGTCCTGAAGGGATGTTTGAAGATGAAAGACCTTTCAAAAAATGTTTCTTTGAGATGTATGAAATGGTAAAGGTTCTTTATGAAGGGAGGAATTCAAGGTTGTATGGAGAGAGCTCAAAACCTCCAAAAGGAGATGGAGGAAAAGGAGACAAGCCTCCAAAAGGGAATATAGGGAATGGTGACAAGCTACCACTTTCACCTCCATCCCCACCCTCATCTTCATACTCATCTTCTCCTACTTCTTCTACCCTTTCAAAAGAACCTTCAAATTATCCAAAGGGTTATGGTAAAACTCCTTTTCTAAAGATTGATATAAAATTTGAATTTCCTATGTACAATGGAGAGGCAAATGCTGAGAAATTAGATAACTGGGTTCGTCATATTGAAGTGTATTGCAGGATACAAAGAATCAAGGATGATAAGACCAAAATTCAGCTTGCTTCTCTTAGATTGGAAGGTGCAAAACTTATTTCGTGGGAGGAAAAAACTCAAGAGGACATGAAGAAACATGGTAAGGTTTTATCCTCTTGGAATGATTTTGTTGTTGCAATAAGAAGGAAATTTTATCCATTGGCATACTTGCAAAAAGCTATTATGGATTGGAAAAACTTTTGGCAAGCTAAAGTTCAAAATGTGCAAAGTTATACTCAAGAATTTAGAAAAAGAGATTTTATTTTGGGTATATATTTATTCTCTCAAGACACTCTACTCAAATACATTGGAGGATTGCATAGTTATTTGAAACACACAATTCTCATGTTTAACCCTACAAAACTAGATTAATTGTATGTACATGCAACTCATTTAGAAGCAAGAGGGAAGAATGTTCCTCAAGAGGGCAATAAAAATCCATTCAAGAGTGGAGAAAAAGGAAAGGCGAAATTCAAAGGAAAAGCAAAGAATAATGCTTCAGTCAAGAAAGAGGGAGAAAAAATCACATGTAAATATTATTCAAAAGAAGACCATGATGAAGACCACAACTGGAAACTTCATCCTGAAATGAGACCCAAAATGTTTAACAATAAAGGAAAACAAGGCTGCTGCAACTACACAACATAATTTAGGATCCGATTTCGGGGATGAAACAAAGATCATAGCCATGTGATTTAAAGGTAAGGACTCTATTGCAAGTACTAGTTCTTCAAGTAGCCTCAATGAAACTCAAAATGAAAAAGAAAGAATAGAGCTTTTCCACATTAGAGTCATTTCAAAACATACGAAGATAGATACATTGTTTGATAGTGGATAACAAGTAAACCTTATTTTTGAAGATATTGTTAAGAAAATGACTTTGGAAACCACTGTTCATCCTAAACCTTATCCTTTAGGTTGGATATGTGACAATGCAAAATTGCATGTGACAAAAATATGTAATTTGAGATTAGTCATCACTGAAAACTTTATAGATGAGGTAGAGCTTGATGTTATTCCACTTGACATTTGTGGTATTGTTTTGGGAAGCTCGTATCTATATGATAGGAGAGCCATATTTCATCGCCATGAGAACAAATATCACTTGTTTAAAGATGGGGTTGAGTACATTGTTAGAGCACATAGCAAGAAGTTGAATTTATCACTTGTGAATGTTGGACAAATGAAGAGGCTTGTTAATGCAAGTAAGAACTCTGTACTCTCGATGATCAAACCAAAAGAGAATGTTGAAAATGAAGCCTCCCAAGGATGTGATACAAAGTTAAAATATGATTTATATGAGGTTGTTAACACCTATGATGAGATGTTTTAGGAACCTTGTAACGCTCTTGACCTACGAGAAGATTCCAGAATACCAAATATGTGCAGAAATACAACCCAAAGCACATAACAAAATGAGAAAAGCAACAAGTATTTTATTATTCAGAGATGAAAGCAAAGTTCACTTGCCTCTTCAAGGGGTCAACCTCTAGCAAAGTAGAGATCGATTACAAAATAAGAGACAACGCTCCTCCATGGGGAGTCTCTATCCTTTATATAGGATTCATACGTATAATACCACGGGTCAGTGCCATGGTTCTCTTAATACCATCTATCTAATACCATGGCCCCTTTGCAACTAACTGTGGTCCCTTTCTTAAATGCGGGTCAACCACTTACAATTATCAATACAGGCTTTATTGACTCTTTAACTAACTATAACTATGAATCGACCCTATTACATAAATAAAGGGGTTATGGTTGGACCCTAACATGCCCTCCCCCATAAAAAGCAACCTTGTCCTCAAGGCTGAAGCTGTGGAAACTGCTGAAGAATAGTGGCTAGTTCCTAGGTCGCATCTTCTGGAGAGGTGTCTTTCCACTTGACGAGGACTTCCTTGATCGTGTGGCTGTATAGATGTAGTTTTCGCATATCGAGGACCTATTCAGGTTGGAGCTAGAGTAAAATTTCTTCATCCAATTCAGGTAGACTGGTTTGAATTATGCAATTATTCCCCACCACTTTCTTGAGGCATGATACATGGAATATTGGATGGATTTTTGAAGTTGGTGGCAAGGCTAGATTGTAGGCTACTGCTCCAATGTGTTGAAGTATTTGATAAGGTCTGTGGAGTTTTGGAGCTAATTTTTGACAACCCTTGTCTTTGAGTGATGTTTTCTTATATGGTTGTAGCATTAGGAACACCTGATCCCCTTCTTGAAATGTGCACTCTGAATGATGTTGGTCTGCCTGTTGCTTCATGCGGTTTTGAGTTTGATGGAGATCATCTTTGAGATAGGCTAGCATGGTTGCATGGTTCTGTAGGAGTTGATCCACTACTTTCACCTTAGAGCATCCATGGATATAAGAAGTAGGTGAAGGTGGGAGTTGACCATGCACTGCTTCATATGGAGTCATCTTGGTGGCCGCATGATATCTAGTATTATACCACCATTCAGCTAGAGGTAGCCACTATACCCATTGATGTTTCTTTTCTGAAGTGAAGCACCTTAGGTATGTCTCCAAACATTTGTTGACTGCTTCAGTTTGACCATCAGTTTGGGGATGATAGGAAGTACTTAGTTGGAGTTGGGTGCCTTGTAGCTTGAAAAGTTCTTGCCAAAAGCTACTAGTGAAAGTCGGGTCATAATCAGACACAATGGAAGTGGGCATGCCATGCAATTTAAAGATCTGGTCAATGAAATATTAAGCCACCAAAGTGGGGGTAAATAGGTGGGGTAGAGCGCAAAAATGAGCATATTTATAAAATCTATCCACAACCACCATGATGAATGACTTGTTTCTTGACTTTAGCAGACCAGTAATGAAATCCATAGAAACATCCATCCAAATTGAGGCAGGTACGTGCAATGATTGTAAGGTGCCTGGTGACTTGACTATTTCTCCTTTGTGGCATTGACACACATCACATTCAGCTACAAAGGTAAGAATGTTAGTTTTCATGCCTGCATGGCCTATAGTGGGAGATGATTGCAACTCTGCCAAAATGCGTGTTTTGAGGGCGCATGTCGGCGATATAACTACTCTATCCTTGCAGCGAAGAATATAATCCTTCCAAGAGTAGCCAATTGAGGAATTAGAATCTGCTCTCAAGTTATCAATGAGTTGGGAGAGAGAGGGATGTGAAAACCATTCCTTGTGGGCTTCTTCAATCCAATCTGGTATGGGAAGAGAGATTGCTAGTAGGGTGATTTCATCCTCAAATTGGAGTGATAAAGCATCCACTACTACATTGTCATGCCCTTTCTTGTAAATTATCTCGTAATCATATCCCAGCATTTTGGCCAGCAATTTATTTTCTTGGGGCAAGGATAGGCGTTGCTCCAAAAAATATTTGAGGCTTTGATGGTTTGTGCAGATTTGGAAACGCCGCCCCAATAAGCATGGTCACCAGGTATCTACTACATGTAAGATGGCCATCATCTCCTTCTCATAGGCAGATTGTCCTAGATGTTTGCCACTCAGTTGTTGGCTGGTGAAAGCCAAGGGTCGACCTTATTTCATTAAGACAACACCAATACCAGTACCTAAAGCATCACATTCAATCACAAAAGATTTGTTGAAGTCTGATAGTGCCAATACGAGAGTGGAACACATGGCCTGTTTGAGAGCCATAAATGCCTGTTGTGCTGCATCAGTCTAGATGAATGAATTTTTCTTGAGAATGTTAGTGAGGGGTATAGCAATATGACCATAATTGCAGACAAATTTGCAATAGTAGTCGGTGAGATCCAAGAATCCCCTCAAACTCTTCAAGGTTTTTGGTAGGGGCAAATCTTGCATTGCCTGCTTCTTTTTGGGATCCACCCAGACACCTTCACGACCCACAATGTGGCCCAAATACTTGACTTCTTCCATGCCAAAAGAGCACTTGGACAATTTGACAAATAATTTATGATTTCGGAGTAGTTGCAAGAGCAGGTCTACATGCTGAAGATGTTTTTCCTAGGTGAGGCTATAGATGAGAATGTCATCAAAGAAAACGAGGACAAATTTTTGAAGATATGGTTTCAGCAAGTGATTCATGAGGCTTTGAAAAGTGGATGGGGCATTACAGAGACCAAATGGCATGACCAAGAATTCATAATGGCCTTCATAAGTTCAGAAAGCACTCATGGGAATCTCTACTTATTTCATGCGTATTTGGTGATAGCTAGAGCGAAGATCTAGTTTAGTAAAGAATTGAGCACCATGTAGGTCATCTAGCAAATCATGAACAACCGGGATAGGGAATTTATCTTTAACCATTAGCTTTTTGAGGGCCTTGAAGTCTGGACACATGCGCCATTCCCCATCTTTCTTGAGCACCATGACCGCTGGTGATGAATAAGGACTGATGCTAGGACAAATGCCACCGACTTCAAGGAGTTCCTTGATGATTTTTTCAATTTCGTTCTTTTGGGCAAAAGGATATCGATATGGCCACACATTCGATGGTTGTGCCCTTGGGACCAAAGTGATTCTATGATCATGTTCCCCTCTAGAGGGTGGAAGCTCTTTAGGTCTGTCAAATACCTGTTGGTGTCGATTCAAGACCTGTTGCATGTCAGGATGAATATGAAGAGTAGTGGGCTCGATGTCCTGGATGACATTAAATTGGGCGATAACACCATGATGGCCCCTTTTCAACAACTTTTCCATGCGACGTTAGCTAATGATAGAAAGAGCACCTGCCTGGAGTCCATGAAGGGTATGCATGTGGTCATTCTGCTTAAAGCTCATATATAACTCCTAGAAATCCATGGTGATTGGTGATTTCCATGGAAGTGAATATGATGGCTAGAGTATCCTTTAAGTTCTTCATTAAAACCATGTGCCTCAAGATGCAACCTTGACATGCTCACTTTGAAAGTGTCCATGAATTTATGCATCTGGTTCGCTATGTTCTTGAAGGAAGCGAATTGTTTTTCAAGGCTCTCAATCTTCTCGTTGGCCATGGCTTGAGCTCTGGTTTCTACCATACATAGATCTTGGTCACTTTTCGTCACTTTGAAAATTTTTTGGGACCGCCAGAAAATTGAAGCTAACAAGTGAATCATACCATGACGATTAGCTCGTCGTCCTGATTATTATGGGCTAAGTCTCTTATAAGCATCCAAGGAAGGCCTCAGACTTTTTTTTTTTTTACTCCGAATGGAGTTTTACTCCCCGCTTATCAATACTGCAGTGGCCAATTTCCAGAAAACTTAATCCTACCCAATGTCCTATGAGAATCACCCTAGGGTATAGGAGCTACAAGCCTCACTGCAAAAATGGTCAGATCTTCTTGCTAAACTCCCAAATGATGAATGTGAGTTGGACTGCAATGACGGTAGAACCCCAACTGCTAGATCTAAATGGTACTGTGGCGATAGGACCTAAACTGGTGGATCTGATTATTGCGGCAGCAACAGAACCCCAACTGCTAGATTTGATTTGGAAAATAAGATAATGGGCAATCTTCAGAGAGTCGAGGGAACTATGGTCTCAAGGAGTGTCATGTGCTACAGATCACAATATACATAAGGGTCCAACAATAGCACTCAACCCAATCTTTCAGGGCACTAACTAAGGAGGATCAACTGTACCCTTAGCCATACTACCTGACTACACTATTGTATGCGCGAGTAATCTCCTTGAGTGCTGTTCTCAGTGTACTATAGTTGCAAGACGACCGACGGTTTATCTAAGGAAAACTTTCAGGTGAGCCTAGGGGGCTTCCGATATAACTAGAGGGTACGTGGAAGACAGTCTGTGCACAGTTCTATCTAATGCACTACTACTTGAAGGGGTACCCACAATGGTTACAAGGGAGTCCAACAAGTTTGACCACCTCTTGTATTTCCTGCGTGCATGCCTCCCTAAATCCGCATATTTATGTGCTCAACGATAGATCCCATGGTTTAAAGACGTCGGAACACATCTCTAGCCTAAAATGAATTTTGCCAAAAATAGAGATACCACTGGCCTTGGAAAGCGCTCTGATACCACTTGTTATGATCTTGACCTACGAGAAGATTCCAGAATGCCAAATATGCATAGAAATACAACCAAGAACACAAAACAAAATGAGAAAAACAACAAGTATTTTATTATTCAGAGATGAAAGCAATGTTCACTTTCCTCTTCGAGGGGGCAACCTCCAGCAGAGCAGAGCTCAATTACAAAATAAGACACGATTCTCCTCCATGGGGAGTCTCTATCATTTATATAGTATTCATACATATAATACCATGGGTCAATAACATGGTTCTCTCAATACCATCTATCTAATACCATGGCCCATTTGCAACTAACTATCATCCCTTTCTTAAATGCGGGTCAACCACTTACAATTATTAATATGGGCTTTATTGACTCTTTAACTAACTATAACTATGACTCGACCCTATTACATAAATAAAGGGGTTAGGTTTTGGTCCTAACAAACCCAAAGGATTGCCTCCTAAAAGAGGAATCCAACATGAGATCCAATTGTAGCAAGATTGTCCTCTTCCAAACATTGGCATGTACAAAATGCCAGTTATGGAGAATGTAGAAATCAAGAAACAAATCCAAGAGTTGCTTGATAAGATGGTGATAAGACCAAGCACATTGCCATGCAGGTCACCAATTGTTTTAGTACCAAAGAAAGATGATACATGGCACATGTGTGTGGATTTCAGAGCCTTGAACAAGACTACTATAAAGAGCTGTTACCCTCTTCCTCGAATTTATGATTTGCTTGATCAATTAAAAGATGTTGTGTATTTCACTAAGTTGGACTTGAGAAGTGGCCATCATCAGATTATGATTGCTAAAGGATAGATATGGAAGGAAACCTTCAAAACAAAACAAAGTTCGTTTAAATGGGTAGTTATGCCTTTTGGGATTTGTAATGCTACTGCAACATTCATGAGAGTTATGAATGATGTCTTAAGACCTTTTCTTGATGATTTTGTGATTCTCTACTTAGATGACATATTTATATTCAGTAAAACCCGTGAAGGGCATGTCAGGCATGTTAGGCAAGTCTTACATGTATTGACAAAATAAAAGTTGTTTTAAAGATGTCTAAATGTGAATTTAGAAGGACCTCATTAGTGTATTTGGGACATATTGTTGGAGGGGGTGAATTGAAGATAGATCCCTCAAAGGTAAAAGTCATTATAAACCCAAGAATGTAACAGAGGTTAGGAGCTTTTTGGGAGTAGCCCAATATTGTAGAAAGTTCATTTCTAACTTTTCTTCAATTGCAGCTCCATTACATGATTTGACAAGGATAAAGCAAGTTTTTCAGTGGGGAGGAAAGCAACAGAAATCCTTCAATGCATTGAAGGAGAGAATCATCACAACTTCAGTTCTTGCACTACTTGATTTAAGACAACCATTTGAGATACAAACAAATGCAAGTGACTATGCCATGGGAGTGGTCTTGATGCAACATGGTAAGCCCATATGATATCATTCTGAAACTTTTGATTGTGCAGTAGCTAACTATATTACATATGATAAGGAGTTGTATGCATTGGTGCAAAATGTGAAAAAGTGGAAACACTACTTGATGGGAAAGGACACTATAATTCACACTGATTGTCAACCATTGCAATACTTGCAATTACAAACCAAGCTAAAACAAGCGAGACATTTCAGATGGATGAGTTTCTTGTAACAATTCCACTTGGTGATAAGGTATAAGAAAGGTATCTATAACAAAACTTGCTTACATTCTTTCTATACCAATTTTTAGTGCTTTAGTTATTCTTAAGCATAATTCTATCATGCATGAGAGCTATGTTGAACAATATGCTTTAGAGGACGATTTTAAAGATTCATATGCAACTTTGTGTTAAGGAAACCAAGTAGAGGAATTGAATTACCATGTTCATGATAAACTTTTGTATCATCTTGGAAAGCTATTCAATCCATAAGGTGAAAGAGTTAACATCATAAGTGAAGCACATACTTCTCTTATTACTGGTGTAGGAAAGACGATGACACAATTACAAATGTATTGCTATTGGCCTTTTATGAATGAAAGTGTGTCATGATATGTAAGAGGATGTTCTTTATGTGCTACAATTAAACCTAGAAATAGAAAGTTAGGATTGTATACTTCACTTCCAGTTCCTTCCTATCCTTGGGAAAGTGTTTCTATGGACTTTGTAGGAGGACTACCTATGTCTAAAAAAAAGCATGATTATCTTTGAGTTATGGTGGATCGTTTAAGAAAGATGTGTATTTTGATGTCTTGTAAGAAGCAGGTTACCACTGAACTACACAAATGTTATTTCAACATGTATGGGTACATTTTGGGTTACCCAAATCCATTATTTCTGATTGAGATTCTCGATTTGTGAGGAAATTTTGGTCAAGCTTATGGGGAATCATGGACACTGAGTTGAAAAAGATTAAAAAATTCCATCCACAAACAAATGGTCAGACAAAAGTGGTGAACAAAATAGTAGAACATATTCTTCATGGTTATTGCAACAAACATCCTAGGCTTTGGGATGAACACTTACACTACAATGAACATGATTATAACTGGGAAAAACATTCATAGACTCAAACATCTCCATTTGAGGCATGCTTTGGTTACTTACCAAAATCTCCTTTAGATTTTATCTTTGGGAAAGATGTTGATATTGATGGTCATAGTGACATTGATAAGGCCAAGTGACTCATTGAACAAGTTCAATTTTCAGGTTGGAGATGAAGTTTGGCTTTACATTAGCAAGGAGAGGCTTAAAGGAGAAGGTAAAAAACTGAAATGAATAAGGTATGGACCTTTTAAGATTCTAGAAAAGATTGGTAATAATGCCTTCCGGTTGGATTTGCCTCCATATATGAAAATGTATGCAATTGTTAATGTTGAGAATTTGAGATTATATTAGCCTCCTTTGATTGATGATCAAGGAGAGCATGTTCAAATTCCTTCAATAGAATATTTCTTTCTAGAATTTCTTGAAGAATTGTAGCAAGACACCATCCTTGATAGAAGAACAAGAACTTCAAAATGAGGGAATATGGAATACCTTTGTGTTGGAATCAAAGGCACAAATACAAGAAAATCCAAATAGATTGAGATTGGAAGGGTGAGGGAACTATACCCTCGTCTCTTTATTCACTAAAAGTAGCCTTTTGGAGGTCTAAAATCTTCCAATGGGGAGGAGTGATCCAAAGGATCAGTTAAGTGCTGAAAATTTGAAGTGTTTGAAAGTTCTCAAAACCTATAACAGAGCGTAAATATCGATGACTTGAATCCAACACAACTTAAATCACTCAAAACCGATATCATATGCTCCCAATATCACGTTCTGATCGTTTTCCCAAATAGGGAGAAAAATTATAGATTTGACTGGCAGATTGTACATTTTGGGCGAATGGTAGGATGCCACTTGGCCTCTCCAGATTGGTTCAAAAATCATGGAATTTTATTGGTTCAATTTTTTTATTTTTTTTTAATTGGGATTTTTTTTGGTCCAATGGTTGGAGGCTACGTGGGCCAATGGATGGCTGTCATGTAACCTCCTAGTGGCATAGTAAAATTTGTTATGGGCCAAATTGAACACACTAAGGTCGAAAAAAAGACCTTCCGAGGGGCAATGCAGAGTCTTACCACTTCGGCAACATTGGTTCTTGTTTTATAACGACCCCCATATATATTTAAATTATGTGCAATTATCCTTTGGAGGTTGGGCTAGGGCTTATCCCTAGGTTACGGGATGCCTCATATAACCGCGACAGAGGTTATGCGGAGGGGCCAACCCATAGGTGCTCAGGAAGGGGGCTAGCCCCAGGCCACATGGCCGACGACATGACCACACCCCTCTAGCAAAAGCTAGCGTGGAAATAGGAACCACCTCGAGTTTTATGCGGGTCATTGTGACCAATGGTGATTAGTTGGGGGTCTGGACAAAGGGGGTGAGCAGTTAGCCCTAGCCTTTGGGCATGTGGCCCCCATACGCCTAATATTTTTGGAAATAATGGGTTAATGGACATTTAAAGCGTCTGAAAAATTACACGGTCGGGCACAATTGTAGGAAAAAATTCTACGTCGGTTCCAGGTTTGGGGCACTGAGCCAGGTTTGGTCTGAATTGTAGGATAGTTAGCTGTGGGAAAAACTTGAAAAACTTGGGAGAAACATAAATTTCTCAGTTTTTGGCCAAATGAGGTGTAGAAAGAGCCTAGATGGGTGGTTTTGACTATTCTGGATCCATTGTGTTAGCACTTGAAATTTCACCTCAGGCTGAAAAAGGTAAACTCCAAGGCAACATCAAACCACTTAGCCTCGTAGCTAGACCTACGGGGAATGAGAGGGCTCTCTCCGGTCTATGTCAGAAAAAGGTCTTCAAAGGGCGGAGATGACCAATAAAGAACACTGATTTTAGGCTAGTAAACTGATAAAAGGTTTGATTTGGGATTTTTAGGGTTTTGGTGGAAAATTGGGGAAAGGCAATTTTGGGTGCGGGGATTGGACGCAGTTTTCGCAGGGGGCTCTTTGGGGCAAGGTAGGAGACTGTATTGATCCTTTGAAAGATTTGAATGGATGAGAATGACTGGTGAGGAGCTAAGGAGAGCAAGAAATCACCTTGAATTCTCCTTAAACAGCTGAAACATTGATATTAAGCAAACTTAAAGGCAGAGCATAGCAACCATGAATTCTACCTTAACACTTCATTTGCCTAATTTGCAGAAGAAAAAGTAAGAAGATGATTCACATAACAAACTTACAAGTACAAAGAGAAACACATCATCAATACATGTAACCACAGAATCCCAAAAAGGACTACAAAACCCTAGTCTTCCTTAGCCAAAAATTGCAGAGATACAATGAGTAATACAATAGAAGCTTTTCTCCCTCAAGAGTCCAACCATGAAAATGACTAAGAAAGTACATAATATAGGCAAGCTAACATCTTTCCTTGCCTCTAGGGGTCCAGCTCACTATCCTAGGAGTTGTTTCAACCAATTCCAAACTGAGCACTAAAATCTAGGCAGTCAAAACAACTTGCCTCTATAAGCTAGGAAACCAATTCATTCATTTAATTTTTGTCTGTCTCATGAATGAATCTTCTATAAGAGATAAATAAGTGTCAAAATATCATAAAATTACATCATTTACATCAAGGAGGATCAAAATTCACTCCAAAAAGTCAAACCTAGTCAAAACTGCGTTTTGCTGAGCTGTAGGTGAAAAATTGAGAAAATGTGCTGATGCGTCGCACCCCAATCCTAAACGCGTTGCGCGCATTTTAGCCAACTTTTGAGGCACTTCCCAGAGTCCAAATGAGGCAAAATTGGGCTTGTTAGAAATTTCTGGATGTCTACTTTCCCACCCAAGTGGAATTTCTGAATTTGGTGGTCATTTGCCCCTCCAAAATTACAATCTCCCAACACTGCTTCATGTGTGTCAAAAAGTGGCAGAAAGTCATTTTTTGCTTGTTTTTTGACCTTCTGGAGGCTCAAAACTTGGTGAAATTTCTTAGTAATTTCTGAGCAAGTGTATTTTTGCATGACAAGTCCAAAAATTCTGAGTTGTCCTGAAATGGACCTCCCCAACGAAAGGGTCGCGCGCGGCGCGCTACGAGTTGAGGGCAAAAACCAGTGTGTGGCACAAAAAATTCACAATTGACAAAATTTTCTCCAAATTTCGTGAAATTCGGGATGGTATTCCCCAATCAAGTACCATGCTCATTCAAAGAGGCTTTGGCCAAAATTTGGAGTGGATCGGACCTTTTCCGTCGTTTTAGTGCCTTGGCCAACCTCCTTGGATCTAGCGATTGTAATTTTGACATTTCTCTAAAACCATGACACTTGTGCAAAACGTGAAGGAGGTTTTTCTTCTTTGGCATGTTGTGGACAAAAACCTCTCTCATTTTTCCCAAATTAATCTTTTATTTCTCTGAAACACCATTTGAGTGAAACTTATCCAGATGTGTGAAACAAGGAATTTTGTCGAAATGAAGCGAAATGAAGGGGATAAGGGGCTTCTAAATTCTTGGGGAAATTTTTGGAAGTAGGGAGGGATGTTAGGAAGCAGGGGAAAGTGGAATCTCAGAGATTGAGTGAGCGGAAGGGGTCCAAAAGGGCAAAACACAGGCCCAACCTAGAAAATTGCCAGGTTGTAGCTAGAAACTAGGGTTT
>APFE031395310.1:0-52624 GCA_000404065.3 Pinus taeda
CCACAGGAAGATCCTTGAAATGATAAAGTACTTCACTCTTCTTAGATGAAAAAAACCATCCTCATCTATTATAGACTTTGCACTTTAGGGGGCAATCTGTAGCACATAAATTGTCACTTTGACATTCTGCAATCAATTTGAGTCTATCGTCACTCATACCTTCCTCCTTTGCAAGTCGTAAACCTCAGTTCTTCATATCAAGCCTTGAAAATAAGAGAAAGACCTTAAAAATTTCTAAAACTTTGGTTCTGCACTTTCTCTTAGCATTACCTACGGTACCACACCTATTGGTCATGTCCCCTGCACAACTAACCACTCTGTATCTGTGTTATGGGTGCGGACCCCCGTAAAAAGTTAAAAAGGTACAAGTACATTCTTAAAAACTCACTTTGAGTCATTTCTAGAAGCTTCTAGAGGGAATCTTGAGGTGGCAAGTTCGCTCCTTGAGGGTTCATGCATCCCATACGTTAACGAGCTAACCCCTTGATGTGAGGAGCTTATCTATTTGAATGAGGACTCTATCCCTTCAGTGGTGGACCTATAACCTCCTTCCTTTATACTATAAAATGAAGCATTGGGCTGGTTACTTGGGGGGTTAAAAAAGCTAAATATTTTTTAGGGTAAATGCTGCTGGAACTTAGTCTTCCTAATTGAGCTTTTGAGAGGAGAGATTACATACCTTTTGATCTCATTTGGAAGAGAGTGAGGCTTGTGAAAGTAGAGGAGATTCATGTTTGGACCCAGGGAAGAGCTTGTACAGCATCAAGGCACCAAAGATTGTAAAGTTCTTCTATTTCAAAGTTAATACAATCAAGTTTATTTTTCTCAATAAGCTGTGATTTATGGTTTATTGCTTGGATTCCTTGATCACCATGATGAACATAATTTATTATATTAGCTATGTAGGTGTTATTTGATGTGTGCTTGTTTGTGATTGCAGGTTCTTAAAAGGAAACGCTTTTGAAATTGTTGGAGCATGGCTGCCACAAACTAGTGTTGGACTCAAGGTAGGATCTAAAACACCTCTTTAGTTTTTATTAATGAATCGCAATATGTTTAGAGAAAGATAGATTTGCTTGTCCTGCTTGTTGCTAGATATCAGTTGATACTAGGGAGATCAGTCTTGTCCGCAAGAACGATTTATCTAGCCAACAGACCTTTACTTCTAAGTAAATCCACAATGTAGGACAACCATTAGAAGTAGTTAGTGCTATCAAGAATAACTTGGCTTGAACTTTCTATTTTAACATAAACTGAAGCTGTAGATTCTAAAAATAAGTGTTCAAATGGAAAGATCTCAAAAAATTACGCTGAATAAAAAACATGGCTCTGAAAACAACTTTTGGATGAAGAAGTTATGGCCTTTTAAAGAAAATTTGTTGAAGATGTTGACAAAGTGTGTGAATGTGTGGAAATGAATGATAATGTTATATTTAAAAAAAATCCCCCCTCTTTCCAAACATAATCTAATTAGCTCACTTTAAAAAAATATTTTATGTGACTCACTTTATAAATAAGTGAAAGTCACTTTTACAATGGTACTTTATGAGGTACCCACTAAATTGTAACTTAAATAAAATATAAAGAGACTTTAGAATTATAAGTGACTCACTTTCTATAATGGGTGAGAACAATTTTACATAAAGTAACTTTAAAACATAAGTTACATGTGTATTTTGAAAAATAAACTCAACAAAAAGACAGACTTGAACTCAAGACCTCCATTCTCATAAAGTAACTTTGGACCAAGTGAGCTAGTTTAAAAGGTTAGTAATTTTTGGAAAAGAGGAAGGGTTTTTTCTTTTTCTTAGTCACTAAAGCTTTGGGGTGTGTGCTTTCTTGAAAAACTCTTTTTTGCCTACAAAACAAAAACCACAAAACCCAACACAGACATACAAAAAAAAGAAACCTTATGCGTTGAACTTAGATTTAGCCAGAAACTAAACATTTTCCTCAATGTTTCTGATTTTCCAAGATCACACTAAGCCACTGTGGAAAAGAGCATATGCATGAGAAAAATCCTTCCTTTATGTTTCTGATTTTCCCAGATCCTACAGAGCCACGGGGAAATAGAATACACAAAAATGAAAGGTATAGATCTGGTAATAAAAAACAAATAGCTAAATAAACTAAAATAAATAGAGAGATGAATAATTAGAACTGCAAAAAAAGACTATATACCTCCAGATCTTTAAAATGACGTAGCTAGGGCTACCGAAAACCTTTTCCTGTGAAACAAAAGTGGTTCCTCACTGGAACAGATGTTCCTAACACAATAGATCAGTCCTCTCGACCCGAAAGTAATAAAAAAATAGTAGATCTGGGAAATGAAATTCAGATGCAGTTGTACTGGCTTGAAATTTGGATCACCAATGGATGCGGCCCTCAAATAGATTTGATACCATGTAGGAATTTATAGGGTAAGTTCCTCATATAGAACACCAGAGGACATCACTCACAAATAGATCACATATCAATACACCAGTATTCTTGACGTGGTTAAAACTCTCAAAGAGGGAAACAGTTCATTGCCTAAGCCAATGCGGCCACTTCATGACATTTATTAATAAAAGAATGAAATTTTACATAAGCTTCTCTCATGAACGATTACCCTACAAATGACCCTCCATACTCTTTAAATAGAGATCATGGACCAATCGGGTGCTAAGCCACAAATCAAGTGTCAGTAATACCGAGGAGAGAATGCACCATCAGATCACTTCATGTCTAGAACATATCATGACCGTGGGATTGTAAGTTACAAAAGTACTAGTAAAGAAACACACTTTTACTTAACTCTACACTAGACCAAGTTATACTCAACTATTTCCTATGTCAGAATATCCCAACAAAGGGAACACACAAGCTGAAAGACATCACGAGATGGAAAGAAGGATATCCGATGATCCAAAGTGATGATTTATACCAATAAAATTCTTTGATAAGATTAATACAAACAAATAGGGAATAGTCCATACATACATGCGTAAATTACAACTACATACATCATTAGAGTAACCAGGATAGCCGAACTACAATAAAAATGTATGCATGAAACGTGCTGGCTTTTTTATATTAAAAGAGTGAAATATCAATCATACATACAACCATGACAACCACTAGCCTTGATAGCAAAACGTTACACAATTGTCACCTGCTCCTCAAAATGGATGTACTTGCTTAGTACAGTGGAGAAGCCAAGGCTCATTACAATACACTCCAAGATTTCTCTAAGTTATACCTAAGAGAAGATTGGATCCAAAAAGCCTATACAATGAGTTATGAGGCTTCATATATAGCCAAGGGTGGCGTGACCCTTAACATTCCCTTTGTGACTCTTAACCTACCCTCATGGCTCTTCAACTTACACATGATTGTTTACATTCTACTATTGACACTTGGTCTTTCACTTAACAACATGTTTGCAATACAATCTTCACATGTACCCATGTGAAATAAAAATGGGCTTGAGTAAGCCATGCAAGACATCACTTAAACTCAGACAAATGTGGGAATACTAACTCATCAACATCCTCTTGGTGATCAATTGTGGAACTGATGCCAATCTTGGTAGTCTGTTGTGGTGTCCACGTACTCCTTCTGAAAGCGAACTCTTGCCTCCGTTGCATCCAGGTATATTGATTTTACACCTCTATCTAACTCGTCATATAGCATATGTATCATGGCCTTGAGTGAAACCTAACCAATGGCACACTGGTGCATAGTGTCTTCTCTCACCTGCAAATCTGCACTGGTGGCTATGCGTATCAACTACTCAAAGTATATGTCCAACTCCAATTAGAATTGGTTCTTTTCTTTTGCCTAGTGTTCCAATTGATGGGATTTCATGCATGTGCATAATGAAATCTAGCTACTGAACACTCGTAAATGTGGAGCCTGTAAGCTAGTAATCAGCCGTCTGAATTCCTTATAGTTCCAAATGTGACTCCTGATGCATGCTTTCAACTCCACTGCCTTTGGCATCATCACCTTCAGCAAGTACAACATGGATCCCTTGTACCTAATTTTCCATACCTGAATGTGATCAACAACAATGTTTATTTTTATCAAGATGCATGCTCTCTTAGCACAATGCTCCTGCCAACCAATAGGATGGGAAACTAACTTATGCACAGTGATAAACCTGAAGTACAGATTCTGGATGATTGTCTCGAGAGATGGTACTTCATCAAGTATCGCTTTCTTCAAATCTTCTCTTGTGGATGTTATAGCGTTCTCTTCTCCCTACTTGGCTACTTGCAATTGCTTACCATGTGCTCGTTCTCAGCTATCAAGAATCTCACTCTTGAGTTGGTCGCTTTGGCATATGCCTTTGTAGCATCTCCCAATGTAGTTGGAATGCACATCGGACATGATCACTCGTTCTTGAAAATGCGTAGGTGAACCATGGACATGTAGAGTGGGCACTATGTGCAACTATAGAACTTTGTGTTGTCACTCATCGAAAGATATGTTATGCACATCTACTTCCAGATTGTCCTTAAGGATCTGAGTGTCTCCTTGATCACATTGGACTTGCTCTGCTCCTAGATTTGGTGAAGCTAGTGGATTGACATCTTGGTATTTTGGCATGAGGTATGTATCCTGATTTTGATCTGGTTGAAACACATCCATGTCCATCTATTCCAACATCTATTCAATCTCCCGAGAACAACCTTGCTCCTACGACTTGTCACTATGTTTTCTATTTTCCACTTGACCTGATGAATCAATAACTTGTATTGCAACAGTTTCATCAATGTGTACATGTTTCACCTCATGTTGTTCTTTTTCCTACTACACATCCTTCTCTCTTTTGCATAGCTCTTATTCTTCCCTTAGTTGTTGCTTCAACTCCTGCAACTCCTTTTCTACCTCCTCCAACTTTTGCTTCTCCCTCTATCTTTGTGCAATCCTTCTGCCATGTTCTCACCTCTTTGCCTCAATATCCAAATCTACTCTTAATACAAGTGGATCTACTTTGAACTTGCAGCTTTGCTCCACCTCTATGTTGCCGACAACCTTTCTCTTGTCTTTGTCATGCACAGATCTGTTTCCCTCTGCTATTGTTGATGTTGCTGCTCTTTGGGATGTTGCTTCCTTGGGCACTTTTAACCATTCTACAACCACTCTGATTGGTTCATTGAGCCTTGAGGAGTTATAGCAGTATCTCCATTTGTCTTCCTCAAGCCAATGACGTGCCCCGTGGATCCATGGATGATACGCTCTAGCACCGTGGTCTTGTACTAAACAATGTGGGTCATATGGATTGAAAATTCTCATGCCAAAGGTGAACCTCTTGAATTCCTCCATCTTGACTTAAGCATGCTTGAGATATTGTATCTCACATAACCCGATCGGCAAAGGAAGAGTGGGTGAAGGTGCCTTCTTCTTCTTGTGCAATCCCATTGACAACCATGTCGAGATCTGGTATGCAGCCTCTTGTATGACCATATTATGTATGGAAGAATTTGGTAACACATGCAGAGCCTTCTCCACATTGTACATCTAGATGAAGGTGCCAAGGGGTGAGGCATACCAATCTACAATGTTAACCAATGCCTCCATCACTACCTGTGACATGCAAGGTGGATCTTGTTCAAAGATCATGATGTACACTAGAGCGATGAAGTGGTTTGATTGTTGTAGTATAACTCCACATAAACTCCACTCGGAGAACAACCTGCAATAGGTGTGCACAGAGGTTTCTAAAGTTGTCCATGCCCAACCCAAGCCAAGGAACTGCTAATAGGTACAAATTGCATCAAGAATGTAGGCGGACGTGAAGAGCTTTGCTCGCTAACAGTTGGGAAGATGTCGGGCATATGTTACTCATCCCTTCAACGTGAGAGCCAACATATCAAACCAATTGAAAGGTCTTCCTTCGTTCGCCATCTGATCCAATACAATCACCCAACTCTGTGGGAAGGTCTCTGTACACTCCTATCCATATAAGTGGCATGAGAGGATGACAAAGAACCGATAAGCCTTTCACATTCTTGCGCATGGAATCTCCCCAAAGCATGTTTTGGGGCTTAAAGCCCAAGTTTTGACCGAATATTTTTGTAAAAGCTCTATGAATTGCGGGCGTGGGGCACAAAAGTATAATAGAGTCACAAGGTTGTCCACCCTAGTTTTTGTAGTGTAATGTTGCCTGGATAGAGCTACCCATGGTCCACAGACCATGGGATTGAATAAATAGAGTGAGGCTCTAAGTGAAAAATATAACTAAGGAATGAGTAGAAGAAAAGCATGAGAAATATAAGTGATTGAGTTAAGTGTAAAGTGTGTATGTGGGTCATAGAGTAGGACAAGGATCTGCATATGAATGCGTAGACCCCTACAGCTGAGTGCGTAAGGCCGATCAAGTCTATAACCATTGGGGGAATCAATAAAGAGAAGTTTTTCTATAATTTTGTGTATATTTTCCTGGTTTAATGCATGATTGGATCTAATTTGTAAGTATATTGTCTATTTACTACGACATCATGTATGAATGTTTTGTATTGATATTTATAACTTAAGATAAGTAGGTGAAGGTAATTAATTAACACCGAAAGATAAGTAAGATATCGGGTAATAATGCAGAGCACGGCACAACCCTTGGTTAGGGCTGTGGGAAGGCAGTGTATCAGGCCATGAGGAATGGGAAGTGCCTGAAGCAACCTACATGTAGGAACAAACAGAGAACCGATCATACCTTTCAAACATCTCAAGGGTGTGGAAACCTAGTTCTATCAACCTCGCATAATACTTCAGGTGAGACATCATTCCTTGCTTCGTAGACTGTTGCCGAAAGGGCTAGTAGTACAGGGATTTGTTTGGCTAATTTACTTTGAACCTGGGTCAGGCCCCAACAAGCCAAAAAATGGTTCCATTACCAGGACCAGGATCTGCATAGAGATGTCTGATGTCCTGTCACTAGAATCCAACAAAGAAAGGAATTGAAGATTGGTTGGACAAAAAGATTCATGAGTTTGCTGTGCAGGAAAACAGGAATCCACGACTATCAAAGAAAGAGTGGTTAGAATACTACTTGTATATGGATATCCATGAAATTTTCTTTTCATCCTTCCCCACTAAATTGTACGAGTGGATCGTGAAGCTAGTAAATAGCTAAGGAAGGTACAAACTCAACAAACCTTTTGTGTGGACTCTAGAATTGGTGCGCAGACTAGAAGCATCGAAAGATAAGATCACGCGCACTCTCGATCACTGGCTCGATCAAATCATAGGAGGATTCATCACCAAATTTGCAGTAGATACTTTAGTCAGCTGTAACAAGGCAAAATGACGCTTCCTCAAGGGACTGCGAGGTAAGTACGTTAAATCTTTGAACACTTGGATTAAAATGCTCTTCTGTGAAAAGAGGTTTATGTGAATAAATTGATGTTTGGGGCTACGCAAAGTGAGAGAATCTACAAAAATGAAGATAACACAGGACTAGAGACTAGCCCGTTGATTTCACCTCTGGGAGGGGATGAAGAAGAGCTCACGAAGGTCTTGTGAAGAAGTGTGATCAATATGATAAGACAGAGAATTCCATGCATACCACCCCCACCCATACCACCACTAGTTTCACTATCTTCACCCTTGTCTTCACCCATACCATCTCCACCACTAGTTTCACTATCTTCACCCTTGTCTTCACCCATACCATCTCCACCACCATTGCAAAGCAGTATGGTAAGCACGATAAATCTATATGTATTTAGGGGAGTAGGGAATGAAGATCCTAACTAGTTTTGGTTTGTAATAAAAGCTATATGGGAAACATAAGGTGTCACAGATGACAATATAAAGAAGGCAACGTTGGTCAACACTCTGTGGGATCGCACGCTGACCATGTACATTAAGTTTTCCAATGACAATCTGAATTCGGGGATCATGGATATCGAAGCTATGCTAAACAAAGAATTTAGTAGACCAAAGTCTGAGGCACAGTCGATCATTGGATTCGAGGAAATCACAATGCTACCAGGAAAGACCCTGTGGGAGTTGGATCAAAGACTGAAGTGCACAATTCTTGAAGCGAACATGACATTAATAGATTGGCAACATTGCGAATGGTTTCTAGCATTGCTAATGCCACATCTACAGAATACGTTGTCACAACAAAGGCTAACCACTTAGGTTGAGGATTTGTATGTCATGATGAGATTGCACGAGACTTCAATACAAGATCCTAACCTAGGAGTTCAGCAGATTCAAGCGCAGTTGAAAAACTTGTGCTTGGAGATGCATAGTTTGAAACAAGAATGGACAACTCGGCTAGAGATGTGCAATGAGGTATGGTGTGTAAAATGCAAGGGCCAGGGCCATGACAAGGATCACTACTTGATGTTTGCAAATTACCTTATGGGAGGAGGGCCAATTCCATTGAGACTAGAGGCACACGTAGGACCAAGTGCAACGCCTGCATTATGGTGTGCGATTTGTCAGATAGGAGGAAGCATGCTATGGATAACTGCCATTTATTGCAGAACTATATGAAGAATTCACACTAGTTGTTCTATAATTTTTGTAGATCAGTAGGCCATGATGAGCACATTTGTAGAAGTTATGAGTTGATTATGGATCGGACCTCTACCTACAGAGTTCAGGCCGAAATGCAACCCCTTATCTAGAACGCAGGGATGGTGCGAACCAGATTTCAGGGGCGTAGACGAGGTCAAGGTGGAGGAGGGCCAGTAAGAGGTCACGAACAACTGATATGTTACAATTGCACAGGGCCAGGGTATTATGCCCATGATTGTACGAATCCAATGCAACCATCATGCTTGTATTGTATGTTGTTTGACCATGAGATAGAGGATTGTCCCACATTGATAGCAAGGTTGCATGATAAAGGAGCACTCCAACCTCCCCCAACTCAGAACCTGCAAATGATTAGGTCTGAGTAACGTGAGGAAGACCCTAATGTAAATATCATGCTCTGGAGTGGTATTACGATAGGAATGACAAAGGCAAGCAACCTGAAGAAATTATTTGGGTTCACAAGGCTCCAATGAAGGAACCAGAATTTGATTTGAAGCATGCTAAGGAGACCTTAATGGAAGCTAAGAGGAGCTTCGTTGATGCCTCCAATTCATGAGGTAAATATAGAATAGAGCCAGAAATGGACCCATCGATGCTCACTACATTCTTGGTGACATGCATGAAGTTGTTGCGTGACAACAAGGATCTAAAGGGGCTGCAAGAACTCATAACTAGATGTGTTGGGACCACGCCAGGAGAACCGCGTGTAGTTTGGAAGCTCAAGAAGCACATGACATGAACATGAAGGGAAATGAGATTGATCGTGCAGATCAGGGAATATGAGATGGACCAAGTGATTCTAGATCTAGGATCAGACGTGAACATCCTGCCAAAGCAGACATGGGAGTGCATGGGCAGGACTACGCTGCAATGGTCTCCTATCAAACTACAGATGGAAAACTAGGAAAAGATCCTACCTATGGGGAGATTGTAGGGAATCACAGTAGATATCGAAGGAGCAAGTGTGCTAGCAGATTTCAAAGTGATAGAGATTGTTGATGAGAGCAATCCCTACCCTGCGCTATTGGGAATAGATTGGGCCACTAACATGAATGGAGTGATAAATCTAAAGAAGGACAAGATGATCTTTGAGAAAAAGTCTATGCGCGTGGTGGTACCTCTAGACCCTGGAGAGGGATCACGCTAGACAGAGCTGATGCGTGACTATGATAGCAATGATGACTTGGACTACATCTACAAGATAACCATGTGCGAGCAAGACTGGGTAAATCCAACTGCTGATGGTTGAATCTTATGAGAGTGTGAAAGATCCTACACATCTGATTCTAACGAGGAGATAGAATGATGGCATAACCGGTTACACGAAGTAACCATGCTCAACTATAACATGATGACAAGGTCATGGTGCTGCATAGCAACAGAGGCAAGAGATCTGCCTACGTATGATAGGTTAAGCGAGGTGGATGACGTCTTGAAAAATTTTGAAAAAGAAGTGCTAGAACAATAATGCTTTGATGCTCTAAAGTGTGTACTTCATGTTACGCTTGCTAGGTGGTGTGGTACGCACCAAAGAAGTTTTGAGGACTGGCGCAACTACCAAAGGATGATGCGCATTTGGTTTGGGAAGCCTCTGATGCGATTAACAAACAAAATTTTCAAATGAACTGAACTGCGCACCCCCTTTCCAGGTGGATACAAGCATATGGTGTGAAACTTGCATGACTGCACATCGTCCTCGCGGTAGGGGACCTGATCAGTAAGAAGGTGTGGGTAAGGCAATGGCGTGAAATACCTCTCTATTTGGGACCACGAAGTATGGAAAGACTAAGTGTATCAAAGAATATCCATGCAAAAGTTGTTAACAAAGTATGCGAAGTGTTGAACAAGGTCCATAGTGTGAAGCAAACTGGATAGGACCTATGTGTACAAGCGGTTCTTTGGGCTTATAGGATTGCGTCCAAAACATTGACCATGTAGGCATTGCCAAGGCTGGAGTATGAAACGACTACAGTAAGCCCTCTAGTACCTAGATAGCTTAGACTGCGCATGATAGCAATGGTAGATACGACGGTTCGTGGAACCTTGGAAGCAAAAATCCAATAGTGAAATTTTAGACTCCAATAACTTGAAGAAGAAAGGGTACGATTAAGGAAGAAAAGCACTCTGGTGGACACAGAAGTCAAGAAGTTGGAGGACGAGATAAAGGAATATTTTCTCAACAAAATTATTAGGGTGATAAGGAATGATGCATACAATCACGATGAAAGTTTTAAGACCTATCACCGTGAATTGATTATTCTGATGCCTTAGCTTGGACCGCACATTGAGTAGAGCCTTGATTGTTGTGTGCCAAGCATTGATGGAGCCCCTGAGTTCATGAATGCTAGATTTTTGGATGGACATGATGGAAACAACTAAGAATGTTATGGATATAATAGAACTAATCACCGAGGAGGATGCATAGGCCCTGCCTATGGGGGATGCTCTGGAAGGTGCTAGGGTTGTGGCAAAAATCCTGAAATCACTGCGTACACCAAGACTCAAGAAGGACAAACGAGTGATGGTTCTTGTATGTGTGTCCTTGCGGAACTCGCTGTACACCAAGCTATCAATGGAGGACAAAGTGAAAGTCGTCACTGTCGAGCAGTGAAAAGGGTCTTTTTCACCTCTATTTATTGTACATTAATTGTCAATCTAGGAACGATTTGTTATCTCAAAGAGTGTACTCAATTTGTGGCAGTCATTTGTCAGAGTAATTCTAGTAGTATAGTGCTCTAAATACAAGAGTAAACGGATGCTTGGAATAAAATCTACTTATAAAAAGAAACCTAAGAATAAAATCATGCGTTCAGAAAGCTACAATAATTTATCAGTCAAGGGTATAGTAATGATAACTCTTCCCTCTGTAAACTGATGCAATTAAAAAGCACTCAAGGAAAAGGTCATCAATCTGAGAACCAGACAACATATGTCAATGTTCACTATAGTCTCAAATCGTTTCTGCACAACAAAGCGATGACAACTCAAATGACAGGAAATGGAACAAAATCTCATTCTATAAACAAGATTGAACCACAAAACCTTAGCCTACGGAAATGAATGCAACAATAATTATGTCCTACAAGAATTAAGTAACAATCTTTACTTTAGAGATGAATTGAACAACAAACAAAAATGGAACAATATACTAACAGAAATAAAATATAGAACAACAAGTTTGATCAAATATGAATGTACAACAAACCAAATTAAACACACGACACTCTTAATATTGAAAGGAATAGTAATATGAGCTTTGATATAACAAGTATGAATCATAATTATAAAGTAACAACAATTTCCATCACAATGGAACAACAATCTTAAATAAACAACAATCATGTTTTAAGAATAAACCATACAGTTGTACCGATTTAGGAATATACAGCACTGTTAATCTGTAATTGAACAACAATGAAAATCTGTAAGGAACAACAATGTTATATCAATTGTCAAAAGGGACACCAATGCAATATGAAGTTAGAATGAATAACATAGCATTCCAGTTGTAGGAAATAACATTACTTTGTCAATTATATAACATAACCGATATATAAAACAACAAGGCACGTCAGATTATTGAATAGAGCAAATGGAAGAGATCAAACCACACATGAATCGGAAATAATGGTACAAGAGCAAGTGATCCACCAGGGTCGGGCCCTTAGCCTCCAAGGACACACTGCTTAAGGTTACTCTGGAATCAAAGATAAAACAACAACAAGATATATATCTTAAAACATCAAACAGAGTTACAGTGAATCGCTCTTCAAAGAGAGTCGATGATCAAAGTTTCAAGTACAAAGGAGAATTTCATAAAAATAACAATAATTCATTTCCCTGGGCTAACAATTCTTCCCCTTCTTATAACAGTCGAGTGGAGATATCAATGATACAGAAAATTGTTAAGGTAGCGATCCCTCAGGATCAAAGGATCTTGAGGGATTCACCAAACTATTAGTTCTCAGTTATCCTCTTCTTCTCTTGTGCTGATTTGGTATCTCCTTTTCCTTTTTCTAGCTGATACACTCCAATTTGGATTGCCTTGTTTGAATGTGGTTCCCTATGAAAGGGACAACAAATAACTTTGTCTTGTCTTTTCCTTTGGGATGGCAGTCTTCCGTTTTCTCCTCTTTTTGCATAGAAAAAGGGTAATTATTAGTTATTTCACGTTGAATATAAATCTTCTAGATTTTATCATAATCTCTTGTCATATACCTATCTCATGATGTAAAGAGGTTATGAGTTTTAAAGAAAATATGACAAAGTAAATGAAAATAACATACCTTCTCCAGTGCTCAACACAACCCCCTGCTTACCCTTTTTCATGCTCTCATGAAAACATTGTAGTTGACATGAAAGGCAGTGAGGGAGTAGGCTGGAGATGCAATCTGATGAGGTGGTCTATAGCCATGATGCCTAGCTAGGTGATAAAAAAGATGTCCTGTCTGACCCTTAGGCATTTCGTATAAGGCTTGGTATCTTGGTGCAGGATGCCAAATGACCGGACTTCGGAACCTACAGCCTAACCAAGATGGCCCTTTCCTCAAAATAAGGTCACCATAAAGGCCCAAATGATCAGAAGCTAACTTAAAGTTCTCATAGTTAAACGGTTCCCAGTGTTGGATGTTTAGATTAGAAGTCTGATATCGGAATTTGGCAGCTGCCATGGCAAGGTCTTTGATGGTAAAGAAGTATTCTATCCCTTGCCGATTGATTGTTGTATGAATAGGTCCTAATGCTTCAATCACACCTAGAGTCCTCATTAGGTTCCTACGTTTATTCCATAATTGCAATGAGTCTCTAGGCTCAGCTCTCACCCATAAGTCTAATCCATTTTCTTGTCTTTGAAAGGCATTGTAGGATTTAAGCCATTTTATTTGATTAACTCCAAAATAAATGAATGCCTACAGTTGGACATCCCTAATGAAAGGGCTGGGATTTTGCTATGTTTCTTGATGTAACACAATGTTGTGCACATAGAATTCACATAATAATATCTGAACCTTCACCCCATAGTTCTTACAATAGTTTATGAAGTCATCAATAGTTTTTATTTCTATAGGGGCTCCTGCTTTGATAGCTTTAATTTTCAATTGCAAACGTCTTTCCATTAAAAACAAAGCATAGTTCCTAGCAGGTGCTCTACACACTAGAACGTCAGTATACAAAGAGCATAAGGTATCCATTTGTTTGATGACTACATCTAGTATATGAGTTACCTTTTTTTCTCTCTCTTCTTCCTTTCGCCATCCTTCAAAAGCCTGACTTTCGGATAAGTTGACATCCCTCAACTGTTGTTGTAATTCCTCACACTTTTCTCAAGAGACAATCTGTTCTGTAAGTTTCTCTACTACTTGTTGGGCTTGCACCAAACCCTCTCGTAGAGTTACTATCCTCGAGTCACTATCCCACATAGTAGTTGTAAGCAGGAGGTTTACTTGGATCTTCTTATTGCGTCGTTCCGTATTTATGGTTCAAATTTCCTCAAAGGACTGTGCCTTTGTTTAAATTTCCTTTTCATAGGCCGATATGTTATCTTTTTGTACTTCGACATGGGCGGTAGCTGAATGTTGTTCCTTTTTGTTTTGAACGATAGGTTGGACTTGAGTCCTCTTAATATTTTTCCTAAGGGGTTTCGTCAGAGCAGTTGCATGATTTAACACCGGGGTACCTTTTGCTTTCTTCCCGATCTTTAAAATCCTGATTTGTTGTTGAAGTCATGCTATCACATTAAGCAGTATTTGTTGTTCCTTCCCTAATCTTTTGATTTCTTCTGTTTTATTGGTTTCCTCGGGCCTGGACTTTCTCCTTGACCAATTTCCTGATTTTCTTCTTGGGGTGCTTCCTCATTATTCTGTTGATCGGGTTGTTCAGGGGTAGAAACCCTAGCTTGTTTTGCTATCTCCTAGGTAACCTCTTCTTCCACCCCTTCTTCTTCATAAAATTCTTCCGGTGTATTCTGATTTGGAACAAATTGTTCCTCTTGTTTATCTTCATCATTTTTCTCTCCAGATACACTTTCATCATAGGTTGAGTGATTCACTTCTTCTTCTTCCTCGTCACACAATTCTTCAGATGCACTCTTATCATGAAAAGAGTGCTCCTGTGGTTCTTCTTCAGTGTGGAGGTTTAGCGGGCTGAGAGGTTGAGCATATTCACCCATATTGGCCAGAATTTGGGCCAATTCATCTTCTCGCGGTAGATTTTGCAGTGGGCTTTCCTCACGTTGGTTTGTTTCTCCTTCCACCTGACCAGATTTCTCGGTCTCTTCCTTTGTTTCTCCCTCATCATTTTCCTTCAATTCTCTTTTTTTCTCCTCTCCTTCCAATTGTGGGGGTTGCTCATCCCTTGAATCATCTATCTCCACCAGTTGACTAGTGTTCCCTTGGGAATTTTCCACCCTCACTCTAATCCATGCCAATCTAATAGATTTCCTTCGTTTCAATGGTCTATTTGATTTACTTGCAGCATGTTTTCATTTTGGGGCTAGCAAAGCCACTCCCTCATCTATTGTAAAGATTAGTTCTTCCCAACTGCTTTGTTGTTGAGCAAGACTATAGCTAACTATCAGTCGTATCAACCCATGGTGACTTACTACCAATTCTATGTGGCGAGATTTCTTCATGCTTCAGCCAACATCATGTAATAAAGAATTTAAAAACCTAGGAAAATTCACAGTGCAATTTTGTTTTAACACGGCTAAAAGTTAAGGTTGCGTGGTCTTACCACATCTTTCCTGCCTTCACAGGTGATGTAACTCTGGATGATTCTTGCCAATTTTGCCCACAGCTCTCCCAAGGTTGTTGGTAGAACTCCCTTTCCTCTTACAGTCAGGTTCTGGCCTTTGTCTTGGAAGATTTTTATGGTGTCTCATAGTCTTACCTTGTTCAGAGTCCACACAGGTCTAGTGGTTGGAAGTCCTGAAACCTCTACAATTATGTCATGGGTGACTGCTATCTATCTCCCTCTTACTGTGGAGTGATATTCTTGCAAGTTTTGCAAAAATTCAATTTCCACGGTCTCGTTGGATTGTTGTAGAAGATTGAGATAAACTATCCATCCTACCCTTGTTAGGATTTCTCATGCAACATCAGAGACTGTCAACACTTGTGGTTTTCCATGAATTGATCTTCCTCCCATGCTTAGCACACTGTAAAAACACAGAAATGGCAATGGAACAACAGGTTGTTCAAGCTGTTAGCAACCACAGAGAAAATGATGAAACAACAAGCTTGTTCAAATTTCAAATTACTACTAATTGTTGTAGAGCATAACACAGAAATATCTTTGGAACCACAAGCCATGCAAATTGGAAAATAATATACCATTAAGCCTTGCTATTCTTGAGTGAGAATTCTCTGAATGGTAGACTAAAATGTATGCCAGTGAATTATGAGGTCACTTGCTCCCCCCCTGCAATGTGATAGGTTGTCCTCGACTGTTAAATGAGGGAGTGACGTGCTAGATTGCCATGGTACATAGTGAGAAAGGAATAGCGTATGCCGAGATGCCATGTTTACAAGAACAAGCAGATTTCCAAAATCGAGGTATATCATAGAATCACTTAATAAAGAAGAGAATGTCGTGATATGATGCAAGATTTGGAGGATAGGATAGCTGATGTGCACAAAAGGTCCGATGCAGTCATTATCAACTTTTTCCATCATGATTGATTGTAATAGATTTTCATGTATTAAAGGTTTGGAGGGATTATGTACATAATCTTATTTGACCTATTACAAATATAGAAGAAGAGTTTTATAATTGCTATCGGCGTATAAGGAATGTGACTTCAATACCATGAACAGAGCTTTGTTGCCCACAGGTTTCCATAACCTTGACAGAGTTGTTTATTTCACCCATGGAACCATGATCCTTTCTGTATGCTTAGGAAAGCGTTGTGTAATGTCAGAATGGAGGCCATTATGCTGGCTTGGTAACCAAATAAATCATAATTCCATTCACTAGGAAGGAGTGAAAGGTGGGTAGGCCAGCTCATGATGAGACCTCCTGTTCCAAGGACTCTTTATTTTTTCTGCTGTGCCTGTTGGATTATATCCTTGATGTGGTGGCCATAATGGGAATGCCACTTCACTTTCTTCCTTATGATCATGATAGGCTGGCTCTTGATGAGACCCCCTATCCCTCATCTGACAAACCATGTTAGGAAGCTATATAAACATTTTTCTCTTATTTTTTATTTTATAAAGTACTTTTCCTATTTATACACAAAGGGTGGTTCAACAATCCTTAAGAGTAGGGATGGTGGAAGAAGTCTTAACATCTCAATAGAAAAATATACCCTTTGTTCTTATTCCTTAATAATGATCAAAGAGGATTATGGGAATTTAGAAAGGACCATCATGATAAAGATAATCAATCATATCGATATTAGTAGAATAGTGACAGTAAGGTGATCAATAGTTGTGTCCTTTCCTCTTTTCTCTTATCAATTCAGAGCCATTTCTTGTAAAGATAGCGAATTTTATGTAATTTGTTGATTTCAGTATCCTCTAGTTTTTTTACTCATTGCATAGGTGTATAGTTGTGTTTCAAAAATGATCTAAATAATAAAACACACAAAGAAGAAAAAGATAAAATAAGTACTGTGCACAAAATCACAAGAAAAAGGAACAAAATACTCGAAACTGTTGTGCATTAAGAGGAACAACATCAAAGAAAACAAATGCAAGCAAAACAATGTGAAAATGTTGTCCTTTCGAAAAGGAACAACATAAAAATAAAGGTGTTGTTCCTTCGGAAAGGAACAACAGAAAACGCAAGTGTTGTTCCTTTGGAAAAAGGAACAACAGAGAAATAAAAGTGTTGTTCCTTCCGAAAAAGGAACAACAAACAAAAAATGCAAGTGCTATTCCTCTAAAGAGGAACCACAAAACAATGGAAATGTTGTTCCTTTGGAAAGGAACAGCAAAATGAAGGAAGTGTTGTTCCTTCCGAAAGGAACATCAAAGTGCAGAAGTGTTGTTCCTTGAAAAAGGAACAATAAAGTGGTGAAAATGATGTTCCTTTCGAAAGGAACATCAAATTGCAAATGTTACATAATTGCAAAAATATATACAAAACAAAAGAATTACGTATAGGGTATACAAGTAGTCGAATTACTTAATGAACCAAAGGTGAGCAAGATTTCTCTTCCTCAACCAAAATCTGCATGTCAGAGTCTTCGCGGAGTTGCTGGTAGAAGGATTCCCGAGTAAGTGGTTTGCGGTGTAATCAAACTCAGTGGTTGTTTGCCTTAAAGGTATGTCCGGATCCATCAATGGTGATTAGAGTAATAGTGCCATTATCATGTACCTTTTGGATTTTGTATGGTCCCAGCCAGCGAGTCTGAAATTTCCCCGAAAAACCCTGAAACCTGGAATCATATAGGAGAACCCAATCTCCTTCGCAGAAGACTTTCTTTTTAATGAGGGCGTCGTGCCATTTGGCTCGTTGTTGTTGGATTAACACAGTATGTTGAAGTGTAGAGAGCCTGATTTCATCTAGCTCATTGATCTGCTGTAATCTATTAATCTAGGCCTCGTTTAAATATGGACTAACTTGTGATGTTCGCAGTGTCTGTATTTCGAATTCTATTGGAAAGATGGGTTCCTTTTCAAAGACTAGCTGGTATGGTAAATAACCGGTAGTACTTATCCATGTTGTTCTGTATGCCCACAAGGCTTCCGACAATCTTGTAGCCCAATCGTGTCTGTGTGACGCAATGGTTTTTGTTAGTATTGCTTCTATTATTTTATTCGTGCTTTCTACTTGACCATTCACCTGTGGGTGGTATGGGGTAGTAATTTTATGTTGAATATGATAGTTTTTTAGTGTTGCAACAATTTTATTACTAGCAAACTGTGGTCCTCCATCCATAATTATATCTCCTGGGAGGCCATATTTGATAAATATGTGGAATAGGAACTGTATGACGAAATCCTCTGTAGCTCTCAGCAATGCCTCTGCTTCAACCCATTTGGTGACATATTCTATTCCTACCAAAATATATGTTTTCTGATTTGATGATGGGTTAATTGGACCAACAAAATTGAACACCCATCATTTGAATGGTTCAATAACTAGCTGTGGGTTCAAGGGCATTTTGTCAGACTTTCCAAGGCATCCTACTCTTTGGTAGCTGTCACAAGCTTGAATGAACTTCTTTGCATCTTTGAAGATTGTGGGCCAATAATACCCTTTTTGTAGCACCTTGTGACTAGTTTTCTGATCTGCGAAATGTCCACCACATGGTTCGTCATGACAAGCTCTCAAGATGTCAAAAATTTCATCTTCACGGACACATCTCCTGATGTGCATATCTGGCCCTGTATGAAATAGGTAGCCCCCAATCCAAGAAAATTGAGTACTACACTGGACAATCTGCTTTCGTTCATTGGGGGTTAGATATTTTCGTAATTTTCCTATTGCTAAATAATTTACAACATCAGCATACCAGGGTGTTTTAACAGTAACAGTGAACAAATGTTCATATGGAAATTGATCTTCGAGCACTGCTGCGTCCATTGGTTTTGGAATTCGTGAGGGAAAATCAGCTACATGATTTTCTTTTCCAGGTCTGCCCTTTATTGTGATGTCGAATTCCTGCAATAAAATTAGCCATCTGGTTACTCTACTGTTTGTGATTGGTTTATTCACTAAATATTTTATGGCAGAGTGATTTGTATATAAGATAATAGGATATCTAGTGATATAATGCCTAAATTTATTGACAGTATGTATTACAGCTAAAAATTCCTTTTTAGTCATAGTATAGTTCAATTCAGTAGGAGACAAATTCTTGCTAATATAATAAATCACATATGGTTTTTTATCTTCTTCCTGCCCAAAGACTGCTCCAATAGCTGTGTCTGAAGCACCTGATGAAATTTGAAATGGCAGGTCCCAATTTGGTCCTCTGAGTACTGGGGCTATTGACACAAGCTTTTTCAAATCCTCAAAAGCGTGATCACATTTTTCTGTCCAAAGAAAGACAACATTCCCCGTCAGTGCATATAAAGGTGCAACAATATGAGAAAAATGTTCTATAAATCTTCTATAATAACCAGAAAATCCAAGAAAGTTGCATACCTCTATCTCAATGGTAGGAGTAGGTATTAACAAAATTATTTTAATTTTGGCCGGATCTACTTGTATTCCAGTTGCTGAGATATAATGGCCTAGAATAAGTCCTTAGGTCATCATCATATAACATTTTTCATGGCTCAAACAGAGCCTGGTGGAAATGCATTGCTGCAACACTTTTTCTAGTGTGTCCAATGCTGGGTCGAAATCATCTCCGTATGGTGTAAAATCATCCATGTATCCTTCGAGCCCTTCATTTATTAAATCTAAAAATATGCTAAGGATAGCTCTCTGAAATGTGGCAGGGGCATTGCATAGGCGAAAAGGTAAAACTCTATAGGCAAATGTTCCCCAAGGACAGGTAAAAGTATTTTTTCCTGGTCTTTAGGGGCAATCTGAATTTGATTGTATCCACTGAAGCCATCCAAGAAGGAAAACAATTTCTTTCCTACTAAAGTATCTAATACCTGGTCAATGAATGTAAGGGGAAGTGGTCTTTTTGTGTTGCTTTATTTAGCTCTCTATAATCTACACAAATCCTCCACTTTCCATTCTTCTTTGGCACCACTACAAGCGGAGAGTCCCATTTGCTATCGGAGATAGGGTAAATGAAGTTTACATCTAAAAGTTTTTGAAGTTTAACTTTTACAGTGTCTTTTAGATGAGGGTTAAGTCTCCTTTGTGGTTGGCGAACAGGTCTTGCATCCTTTTCTATGTAAATGTGGTGTGTACATAACTGGGGATTGATTCCTTTCATGTCAAGATAATCCCATGCAAATGATTCTTTGTATTTTCTCAGTAGTTGGATTAGCTTCTCTTCTTGTTCAGGAGTCAAGTTGTCATTAATGTTTAAAGTTTTTCCTGGCTCAATTTCTACAGTTTTGCTATTTGATACAGAGGTAGTAGGTATTGTTTTATCATGAGTGCCTTTGGGAGGATCTTCTTCTAATTCATTATGAAATGCTGCTTCTATAATATGACATTGTATGTGGGATCTAGATTTAGTCTGGCTAATAAAGTTGTTAATGACATCATCCTCTATTTGATTTGAATCGAGGGCATCCTCTATGGTTAATGGGGATCTAATATTTTCAGTGAGGTATCATACACGATGTCTGTTAGTTCTTATTATTGTGACACTTGGCTAGGCTAGAGGGTATAAGGATAGATTCTTGATATTAGCCCCTCTAGTTATGGTCATACTACCTTATCAATAGCCAATATAAGCATCAGTGTTTGTCTGCCTAAAATCAATGGATGTCCATCAAGTCAGTTTTTGGGGTTTATTATTAGAAAGTCGGCAGGATACTCCCAGGAATCAATGGATACCATGACATCATGTAGTGTGCCTTCTAGCCTAACCATGGATTGGTCAGCCAGTTCTAATAAAGTGGAAGTTGTTTCTACTGATGTAATGCCCAGTTTTTGACAAGTGGTGGTTGTTAGGATATTGATTGCAGCTCCTAAATCAACTAAGGCATTTGCAAAATTTTTTCCATTGATTTGTACTATTATTATTGGATTTCCTGGGTCTTCATATTTAACAGGTGTTTCTTTTCCTGATAATAGGTTGGATAAGGTGCCAACTACTTGGACTGTTGGGTTATTTGTTATTCTCCACCTTGGTTTTTCTATACATAGCTCTTTGATGGTTTTTTTATATATTGGGATGTCTTGGATGGCTTGGAGGAGTGGGATTTTTATGTACAAATTTTTAAATTCTCCCAAAATGTCAAAATTAATATGTTGTATAGGTTGAGGTATAATTAATTGTTCTGGGAATGGAGGAGAAGATGTGATTACTTGATCATGATTTTGCTATTTGATCACATCATGTTCTTGTAGTGGTTGTTCTATAGGTAATTGATTTTCAACATGAGCGGTTTTATCTCCCTCCATTTCTATAATGCGCTCAGACCTTAATTGAAGGTCATTACACTCCCTTAGATCAGTTTCTATCTCTGGTGTTTCAATTATTTGAATGGATTGGACCGGTCTGTTGTTCGAATTAGAGTTGGGTTGGGCTGGGAGTTGCGGTCTTAGGTTAGACTGGGGGTTTTGTTGTAATGCTGGTAGTGTAGGTTGAGGGAGCGAAATGGTTCCTACTGGCTGGTTCATCGGTCTTTGCCAGTTTGTCTGCCAGGCTTGACCCTATGAAGTAGGAGGGGACAATTATGCTAGATATACATTGTTCTGCCAATATGGTGGGGCATAGTGAAAATTTGGCCAATTGGGTTGACTTGCTTGATTCAACCATGGTGATGACAAAGGAAATGGTTGCTGTGACCAATTTGAGAATGGAGATTGATTTTACCACATAGTATTATATTGCTAAGCATGATATTGTGGAGGCTGAAAAGAAGAAGTTGGATCGAGGAACACATCTGATTGTCATGGCTGCCATTGACGGCGATGATTAAGTAGGTACACCGGTTCTGGCTCTTCTTCCACTTCCTTGTATACTGCTTTCGATTGAGGAAGTGAGGGACAACTTTCTGTAGAATGTTCTTTTGTACAAATGGTGCAAACTTGAACTGCATCTAACGGACATTCTTTGTGGTTGTGTTTCTTTCTGTATCTGGGGTAGAAGATTGCCAAATTTGTTTCTGCCTCTGCCTGTTTCTTCTTGGTCTACATAATATAAAGTTGCGTTGTCAGAGTCCCAATATGTCTTTTCTTAAATTTTCTAATAAATTTCAAATTTCTATGCAAGTTACTCCCTCTGCAGAGATCTTGTTGTCTCTTGTAAGCCTGTCATGTTCTACTAGTTTTAGTCTTGTGCTACCTCTTGAACTCCTGATACATAAATCAATAATGTCAGCAAAATTTTCCTGATAAATATCTCCTTTTCCCATAATATTTATTGTTTCAATCCATTGTTCCTTCATTCCTCTAATTAATGTTGTTTTTAATACATTATCAAGTAAGGATAATGATGCATAAGGAGATCTCGAAGATTATACTAAAAACGTTCAACATACTCTTCTAATGTTTCATTCGGTCTAGCTACCATTTGAAATATTTCATCTTTTAACTCTCTAGACTTGCAATAGTCCTGGTATTTTTTTAGAAAAGCCTCTTTCATTTGATCCTAGTTATTTATAACACCACCACCCAACCCCATAAACCATCTTAAAGTAGCCCCTTTTAATGTAGAGGGAAATAATTTTAGTTTCTGGGGATCAGTGGTATAGTCATATCCTCTACATAGCACGTCAAATTCAAACAAGAATGCATCTGGATCTTCTAATGTAAGGCCATGAAATGTAGGGATATGATAGAGAGGAATTGCCTTCGAAGGTGCATTAGCTACAATGTCAAGAATGGGATATTGTAGTGTAGAAGTTTGGGTGTTTGGCTGGTTTTGGGCCATTTGGTCAAATATCTACCAATAATATTCTAGGATGTCTAGGATATTCCTAGGCTGACGAGGGGGAATGGCTTCAACAGGAATTGCCTTAACAACACTTCCTTTTTCTGGGATGATGAGAGTTCCTAATGTTTGGGGGGATTTTGATTCTTGAGGTTCTTCAACTTCGTTATGGATGATTTTCGTAGCAGTTCCCTTATCTGGGATGTTTAATGGTTGAATTATCCCAAGAGGAGATCTTGGTTCTTCAGTTTCCCTAGTTTCTCCTCTCCCTTCACAGAGATTGCTAAGGTTCCCTTATTGCAATGATTTTGGGCTAGAATTCTCAATTTCTTGAGAATCTTGCTCTTCGGTTTGACTATGCACCTTAGCAAATGCTACAAATGGTGATCCTATGGCCTGAAGGGAACTAGTAGGTTGTCTAGAAGCAACTTCTCTAGGTCCTACTGAAGGCTGAGATTCTGCTTTCTTAAGGATTTCATCTAGAGAGGTTGATTGGCCAAGGGTCACTGACCCCTTAGCTTTATCAGACTTGGGTAGTGGTTTAGGATTCTTTTTAGGATTTTTCTACTTAGTCATGCCTACAAATCAAATGCTAATTTCTACCTAAAAAACAACAACAAATCTGGAGGAAAGCAGGCAAGGGAGCAGGGCTATTACATGCTCCGTACGCAGGTTCTGACCTTCCGTTTTTAATACCCAATTCTCTCCTAATAGGTTCTTACACTACTCTGGAAAAGAAACAAATGGCTACACTCTTCCCTAGGAACGACGCCAAAATGTTGAGCAGTAAAAGGGTCTTTTTCACCTCTATTTACCCTACATTGATTGTCAATCCAGGAATGATTTGTTATCTCAAAGAGTGTACTCAGTTTGAGGCGGTCATTTGTCAGAGTAATGCTAGTACTATAGTGCTCTAAATACAAGAGTAAATGGATGCTTGGAATAAAATCTACTTACAAAAAGAAACCTAAGACTCAAATCATGCATTCAGAAAGCTACATCAATTTATTAGTCAAGGGTATAGTAATGGTAACTCTTCCCTCTATAAACTGATGCAATTAAAAAGAATTCAAGGAAAAGATCATCAATCTAGGAACTAGACAACATATGTCGATGTTCACTATAGTCTCAAATCATTTTGCACACCAAAGCGATGACAACTCAAATGACAGGAAATGGAACAACAACTAATTTTATAAACAGGATTGAAAAGTAAAACCTTAACCTACGAAAATGAATGCAATAGTAATTATGTCCTACAAGAATTAAGTAACGGTCTTTACTTTAGAGATGAATTGAACAGCAAACAGAAACGAAATAGAAAACTAACAGAAATAAAAAATATTACAACTTAGATCAAATATGAATGTACAACAAACCAGATTAAACACACGACATGAGTCTTAATATTGAAAGGAACAGTAATCTGAGCTTCGATACAACAAGTATGAATCATAGCTATAAAGTAAAAACAATTATGATCACAACAGAACAACAATCTCGAATGAACAACAATCACATTTTAAGAATAAACCATATAGTAGTACCGATTTAGGAATATACAACATTGTTAATCTGTAATGGAACAACAATGGCAATTTGTAAGGAACAACAATGTTATATCAATTGTCAAAAGGGACAACAATGTGATATAAAGTTAGAATGAATAATGTAGCGTTTTGGTTCTAGGGAATAACATTACTTAGTCAAGTATATAATAGAACCGATATAAAATAACAAGGCACGTTAGATTACTGAACAGAGAAAATGGAAGAGATCAAACCACACATGAATCATAAATAATGGTACAAGAGCAAGTGATCCACCAGGGCTGGGCCCTTAGCCTCCAGGGACACACTGCTTAAAGTTACTCCAGAATCAAAGATAGAATGGCAACAAGATTTATATATTAAAACATCAAACATAGTTACAGTGAATCTCTCTTCAAAGAGAGTCGATGATCAAAGTTTCAAGTAGAAAGGAGAATTTCATAAAAATAACAATCATCCATCCCCCTGGGCTAAAAATGCTACCCCTTCTTATAACAGGAGAGCAGAGATGTCAATGACTCAGAAAATTGTTAAGGTAGTGATCCCTCAGTATCCTTCACCAAACTGTTAGTTCTCAGTTATCCTCTTGTTCTCTTACGTCAATTTTGTATCTCCTTTTCCTTTTCCTGGCTAATACGCTCCAATTTGGATCACCATGTTTGAATATGGGGCCTTGTCAAAGGGACAACAATTAACTTTGTCTTGTCTTTTCCTTTGGGATGGCAGTCTTCTTTTTTCTCCTCTTTCTGCATAGAAAAAGGGTAATTATTAGTTATTTCACATTGCATATAAATCTTCTAGATTTTATCATAATCTCTTGTCATATACCTAGCTCATGATGTAAAGAGGTTATGAGTTTTAAAGAAAAGATGATAAAATAAATGAAAATAACATACCTTCTCTGGTGCTCAACAGTCACCATCGAGACCAATGAAGAAGAAGAAGACCTGGAGGACCTGATTATCGAATAGGACGAGGATGAAGAGGAGGAAATAGAGCCTGCGCACACCCTGACAAAGCTGCTTGCCTATGTCTCCCCATGGAAAGGAAAGGCTAGAGTGCCCAAGGACCTTGAGGAGACCAAGAGCTCGCTCCAGACCTCGCTCGTTTCAAACAATATTATTTTTGAGGGCACGCACATGGGACAGATGCCGAGCTTAAAATTCAAAGATTGGGACCTCGCTAACCACAAGAATTTCCCTCAGCTGGTGACCTTGCACCTCATGAAGCCCAAGAAGAACACCATGGCAGGGGTTACAAAATTAGTGCCGCGAAAGTGGTTGCATGGAGTGGAAAGGGCTGGGCTACTGAACATGCTTTGGGTGTCGGATTTCCACCACACCCCAATAACCATTTTGGTCATCATGCAACTACTCTTCTTGGTGCATGATGGGTGTTTGTGGCTGGAGGAGCCCATCCCCATTAGGATAGACTTGATTCACTGCATTTCCCAACTTCCATGCAAAGGACAGGACCCTAAGGACATCTCGGAAGTGAAAAGCAGTGACTTGGCCATTGTAGAGGCCATGAGGAAAAAGTATAAGTCGGCAAAGAAGAAGAGGGGCTATGCCATATTGTTTAGTCAATTTATTGTTATCTAAATTGCTAATATTAATTGTCAACCCGGGGCTCGTAAGCTGATGAAGTGAGGGTGTACTATATGTACTTAAGTAACTTTTCTTAGAGCTTTTGTTGTTTAGGGGGGTCCAATTTAACTAGTCTGAGTTCATCTACAAGGAGTTTTGAGAGAATCGCCACAAAGCTCAGGAATAAGGCAAAACATTCCACTATGCATGGCTTCTATTGTCCATAGTGCTCATGGTAGGGAAATTGCTGGAGGATATTCAATTCCCCACGATTGACAGAGATCTGCTGGAGGCCACGAAGTACGCTTCGCTCTAGGCCACAAAGGATGCCACTAGAATCTACGACAGTAAAATATTATGGGTTTTCATGGTGATGAACCTCAGAATGGGGATCAACCGCAAGCCATGGTTTTTTCCCATTGTCTACAAGAGCCTTCAGATTTTTATGGAATTTAAAGGGGACATCCATAGAATTTACATTAGAGCATGCAAGGACCCAACCAAAAAATGGAGGAAGCTACCCTTTGTAGCCATATACAATGTCATCTTTAACATCCTAGAGACATGGTCACTAGAGTGGCATGCTCCAGACATCGCAGAGATAGAGAAGTCAATGGCACAAAGGAAGGAAGATGAGGCCAAGTTGCGCATCGCACAGCTGGCAGAAAAGAGAAGGAAGGAGGCAGTGGCAACATAAGTGTGGGTGGCGATGTTGCACAGATAGCAACTGGGCAAGAAAAGGCCACAACAGTAGCATAGGAGGCAATCGTGAAGGCATGCTAGGGCCAAACGTCACCTTCACATGGGTAAGAAGTAGAGCAAGAAGTGGGAGGTACAGACCCACAAACTACATCAACACAGTTGAAGCACCAGCACCCAACTGAATAGACAAGGTCACGCAAGAAGGTCAACGCATCGAAGTTGTCTACTAACTTGATCACCCTAACTGAGGGTGATTTGCATGACATTGGTGAGACAGTGCTTGATGTCACCTCTGAGGCCCTGCAAAATTTCATGCAAGGGAACCAGATTGTGTTGGGGGCCCTCAGAGCATAGTTGCAGGAATTATAGGTGCGCCCTCCTCAACCTGGTACCCTTTTGATCAGCCTCGTAGTCAGAACAATGACAATAGAACATATGTTGCATGCACAGATGATGAATGCCATAGTGTTGTCGAAAGGGGCACTAGTGACAATAAATGAGGTCGATAGGCCTATGATTAGCACACAGAAGGGTCTCGGCATCAACCTCGTTGCACTCTCATGGGACACCTTATATGTTTTGCAGGATGGCATAACTGCAAAGCTCCGAGTTAGGGAGAGCCATGCACTGAATGTCCTCAGCAAGCTGAAAATAAATATGGAAAAATTGAGCTCATAGTGCGATGAAGTGGTGTCACAAAATCAATAGTTGGTATAGGTAATAGATGCAGTTTGCCAAAGCATCCTTGAGCTGGCCACCCCAGGAGACATACTAGCATAGGCGTGCATCCATAGGTTAGTAGCAGGGGTGCGTGAGGCACGGGAGGAAATGACAAAGGTTCAATTGGAGTTGAACCTTCAGATCACTGATATGGGTTAAAGGCATAGCCGTCCACCCCTCAGGAAGTCAAAGAATAGTGCATTAGCACAATCACAGCGGGAATGGACAAAATTGTCAGTGGAGTGCGAGACTCCACCAGCATGTTGGAAGAATCCTTTGAGGTCCTCATAAATTTACAGGAGGACCCCAAAATCCAGCACTTAGAGATAGAGCCACAAGAACTCCAACAGCAATATGACAACGTCAAAGGAACTATGTAGACGATGGCCCTCACTCAGAGGCTTGCATGGATGTAACAGGCTAAAGCGTTGAAAGAGTAGGTCGACATAGCACAACACAAGGAAAAATTCCTGAAGGCACGTGTCAGCCTTTGATCGATGAAACCTTCACCATCATAGCAAAAATTGAAGGCAAGCTCACACACATGTAGGGGATACACACACTCATGCAGCAAAGCACTTCCGACACAGAGGTCTCAGAACAACATATGCAGCAGATCCAGCAAGCAGCAGCTCAGTGTGTCTCTGACCTTGCCGCAGTTTGAGAATAGTTGGAGGGACTCCGTGCAAAGATCTCCACGCTAACAAAGTGACTCGAGAGCGAGTCACGATTTTTTTGTTGGGAGCCTGTTGGGCATGGAATCCCCCCAAGGCATGTTTTGGGGCTTAAAGCTCAAGTTTTGACCGAATCTTTTTGTAAAAGATCTGCGAATTGCAGGCGCGGGGCGCGAAATTATAATAGAGTCACAGGGTTGTCCACCCTATTTTTTGTAATATAATGTCAGCTAGATAGACCTACCCATGGTTCATGGACCATGGGATTGTATAAATAGATTGAGGCTCTAAGTGAAAAAGATAACTAAGAAATGAATAGAAGAAAAGCATGAGAAATCTAAGTGATTGAGTCAAAGTGTAAAGTGTGTCTGTGGGTCGTAGAGTAGGAGAAAGCTCTCTAACTAAGCGCGTGGACCCTTGTAGCTGAGTGCACAGGGCAGGTCGAGCCCATAACCGATGGGAGAATCAATAAAGAGAAGTTTTGCTATAATTCTATGTATATTTTCCTATGATTGGATATAATTTGCAACTATACTATTTATTTACTACGCGACCATGTATGAATGTTTTGTATTTCTAATTATAACTTAAGACATTCAAGTAGGTGAAGGTAATTAATTAACACTGGAAGATAAATAAGATTTTAGGTAATAACGCAGAGCACGACACATCCCTTGGTTAGGGTTGCGTGAAGGAAGTGTATCAGGCTGCGAGGAACAGGAAGTGTGCAAAGCGAATTGCACACAGGAACAAATAGAGAACCAGTCATACCTCTAAGACATCTCAAGGGTGCAGAAACCTGGTTCTAGCACCCTCCCATACTACTTTGGGTGAGATCTTAGTCCACGCTCTGTGAACTGTTGCCGAAAGGGCCAGTAGTATAGGAATTTGTTTGGCTAATTAACTCTGAACCTGCGTGAGGCCCCAACAAGCCAACACGCGTTATCTTTGTCTTCTATACTTGGTTGGGTGTTGTCTTGAACTTATATGACTCTCTCACCTAGCCCTTCAAGATGTCTCTTGAGTTTTCACTACTGTTGGGATTTGTGAAGGGTGCATCCATTGTGATCAACGACTATAGAAAGTGATACATCTCCTAAAATTTCTCTACCTTGAAGGTGCCAAGTTATGTTCCACTGACACTGCTCAACACCATTGTCTCTATATTAGTATGCAAGACAATCCAGTGGATCATGTCTGCGCATGGAAATGAGAGATACCTACATGCAAACTGATATAGGCCAAACTTTTGTATGTTGACATAGACTCTGCAGTCCTCCACATTCTCTTGAAAGATGCTTAAAAATATTTCATTGATTTTTTTCCATTTTATATTGATTTCATTTTCTATGAGAAACTTAGTGTCTTCATAGATGGGAAAGCTCATATACACTTGCTTGACCACATCTCCAGTTACTCTCTCAATGGTGTCCTTTGACCTTGCTCTCTTGGAATCCATTGCACTTATACCACTGAGAGATTGATCAACACCTATGATACCTAGAGATAGAGCACAATGTTAGTTGAAAACCAAAAGAAACTTGAGGACTGACATGAGACATACTTGAGTGACTGACTTGGAAATTTGCACAATTTTCACTGTGAGGCTGGGAGATTGATTACCAAAACTAGAAAGAGCATAGTCTAGCCTGCAAGTGAGCTAAATGACTATTGAAAATTCATAGAGCACAGTCCATCTTGGCCAGCTAAGGACTAGAACTGTGCAATGCGAAATTTCAATCAGGATGTCTACAACTCTGGAAAATGGCATTGCACAATTCCAAGGCCAAATGAGGCACTTCTTCTCACAATTGTGCAAATCACATCCTTAGAGGCCAGTCTAAGGAAGGTTCTATGAAACTATTGGGATCAAAGAAAGGCCTCACATCCTAGAAATGTGCAGTGCAAGCCGAGTAAGGAAAGGTCTTGGGCGAGGCATCTCAGACCCGCCGACAGGCGACTGAAAATAGTAAGGACTAAATGCATGTGAAAATTTGGGTGCATACATGAGTAAATGAACATGCATGCAATCAGTGAGGGAAGGATTTAGTAAGATGGAAAGACAATGAAGTGTCTTAAGTGATTCACCGCAATGACAGCCGTAAGTGCATAAATAGTGTCATGCATGAGAGAGTAAGGAAATGAAACGAAAAACTTGAAACAATACTTCTACTAACTAACATTAATTAAAATAGAAACAAGCATTCAATAAAACCAAGACAACAACACTCACACAACCCGAAATATAAAAAGAGACAAAAAAGTAGCAGCAGACATGAAAAGTGGACTTACCTAGAAAAAGCTGCAATAATTGTGCTAAAGGTTCCTAGATGCGTTGGGAATGACATAGTTCCAAGATCGAAGTGAATAATGAGCTCTAAAGAATATAATAAATATTTTTGTCAAGATCAACGCTTATGACGTGCATGCCACAATTCTATGAAAAAGCGACACTTAGCGGGAAGTTTCTAAAATGACATTTGCATGTAACCCCTCACTGCTAAAAATAGATCCCTAAAATCTAGGTATGTTTTTTTCTTTCTTCTTTTTTTGTTTTCGAGAAAAAACGGCATCCATGCAAGGCATGATTATATGGTCCTAGAGGGAACCATTCAACTTGTGAGAACATGAAATGGATAACAAGTCTTGGGATGACTTCTGTGCAGTTCATGGGCTGAGTGGCTCTGGCTGCCCCTCAAGCTCTGCACAATTTCTGGATTGAAGCCAAGGATGCTAGCCAGAACTACACAAATTTTGAGACCAATCTCGGTGATGGGCTAGTCTGCACAATTTTCAAAGGGAATGCATCCAGCATGCTCTCTATAATTTTTGAGAAGAGATGGTTGCCAAGATACTCTATGTAATTATGGAGAGCAAGGCTGGTTGCCCTCCAGTTCTACACAATTCTCCAAGTTAGAAGAAGAACCAATTGAACACCAACTCATGGGATGCCATTTTGCAAGCCGAAGACAAACAAGTTAGCTAATACCGTTGGAATTATGATATATGTGTTTTCCTTGATGGCAACTCACTCAGATGTCAAATCATAGTGCAACAGGTCAACAACAAAGAATTAATGATCAAAGAGAGGTATATGCAGGTTCACCTTAATAAAGGAGCATATACATGTGGGTTAACAGACCAAAAGGAGTGTATAACATACACACACACTTTCACAGAAGGAAAGGTGCGTATATCTTGGAAAACTTAGTTTTGGTCCAAGGTATTTGGTCCATGGTATTTTGATCCATGCTATTTGTCCAAGGTATCTGGTTCGAGGTATCGACCCCAAGTATTTGGTCCAAGGTATTGGTCCTAAGTTTTTTTAGACCATGGTATTAAGAAAGGCCTAACACTATAGAAGGAAGGGAAGATCATTAGGCCAAGCATGCAAGTGTGCAAGTGATGAATATTTGATGAACTGTGAGATCTAATATGTTGGCTATGGGTTTTGATGCTTTGCTTGATCTGAACCAAGGATGTACCTATGTAGTTGATGATGGATGATGGATCACGATCATAAGGTTTTGAATGTATTATCAATATGTGGTTTGATCATGGATAGAATAGATTTGAATTATTGACAAATGTTTTATTGTATAAATGTTATGATCTGGGTATGAATGATGTCTGGAATAGATGCAAAGTTATGAGTAAATATTTGCAGATCTGTACGCGGGTTGGCTTTAGTAAAAGTGCATATACACGCTAGTTTGGTTCATTAGAGTAGCGTATAGATTATGTTGCAGTTGGATCTGTTTGTTGTTGTAGAGTTCTAAGTTCTGCTCTATGTTTTGGTGATTGTGTTTTGTTGACAGGGTTTCTGTGATTTAGTGTTGGGTGATTCAGAGATTGATGATGTAGATGTAGTTGATGATTGTATTGTAGTGGTGATTGATTTTGTGCTTCAATGTTGTTGATGGGTCCAATATGAAAAATGGATGAAACGTGGAATTCAGATTTTGGTGTTGTGCTTCAGGAGTATCCAATATGAAAATTTATGAAACGTGGTCCCTGGAGGAAGAGTGAAGGTTGTAGCCTTCAGTAGGTTGGTGCCTACATACTAGTAAACATATCGGCTAGTACAAGATCCAAGGGGTTGGAGCTCCCTTCCAGTAGCAGCTGGAAAACGAGTGAAGGTTGGAGCCTTCAGTAGGCCGACACCTCTGTACTAGTAAACATATCAGCTAGTATAAGAGCTAGGGGGTTGTAGCTCCCTTCCAGTAGTAGCTGGAGAACAAGAGAAGGTTGTAGCCTTCTGCAGGTGGGTGTCTTCATACTGGTATGAGTCTATGCTAGTACAAGATTGTAAACAGGTTTTTTGTATATTAAAGGAAGACGACAGTAGGTGGTTTTTGTCCCGCATTGGGTTTCCACCTTATATAATGGTGTCATGTGTGTTTCTTATGTGTGATGATATATTCTATTTTTAATGCACCTAGTCACTATTTATATGGTTAATGAAGTTCTGATGTACTGATTAAAGATGGACATATGATGAATTAGCTGAATCATAAGTTTATTGGATATACGCTAGTTGCATTAAACACAATTGCATGTACACACGGGTTCCCTTAACTAAAGTAGCGTATATGAATCTGATTATGGAAATGAAAAGATTATTGATTTGCTAATACTGATTCACCCACCCCCCCTCTCAGTATTATTTCCAACAATTGGTATCAGAGCAAGTCCTTTGGAAGAAGCTTGATCGCTTGAAGGAGATTCGTAGAACAATGGGAAAGAAAGCACGTCAGAAGAATAAGACAACTCAAAGGAAAAATGACAACTTGCCATTAGGTGGAAGCAAGTATTCATATTCTAAATCACCTCAGATTGAATATGAACAAGCAAATGAAGCATCATAAAAAATCATAGATCAACAAGATCTATTTAACAAAAGGGAGCGTGCCCTCCAAGAATAAGTTTCCAGATTAAAATCTTAGCTAGAGTGTGCCTTCAAAGTATGACACATGTTGCAGGATGAAGTGATATCATTAAAAAATAAGCAGAAAAGAAGATAAAGAACAAGAAAATGAGATTCTCAAATTAAGGCAACAAGTGGAAGAAGGAAGAAAGGCTGTAGAAATCTTGAATAAGCAACATCTGGAAAAGGAAGAGAAATATCAAGTTGACGTAAATATCTTAAAAGGTAAATTAGAAGAAAAGGATAAAGTATTACAATTTCAAGACAGTACTAAGATTTTGGATGATATTCCTAGTAGTCAAAGATCTCCTGCCATCAAAACTAGTCTTTGTTTTTATGAATTTGTTGAAGGTGAATCTAGCTCACAGGGTGAGGCAAGGAACTCTAATGCAAAACCTGAAATTCTCAACAGGGAGATAAGAGGTCAAGCACATCAACAACCAAGGAAATAAATTTGTCAAATAAAATCTTTTACCCCAAAATATGGAAGTGATAGTCGGTTATTTTCTCAGATGAATAATGGTGAGTGTTATGTATGCCACAATTTTGGACATGTTGCAGCCAGATGCAGAAGTAGAATGGTTCAATACTATCACACATAAAGGTCATCCTGTTCTAGGTACTTTAAGGGATATTGTTTTTCTTGCAATATGATTGGTTACAAAGCCAATGACTGCTATCGAAGGAATATGAAACATATGAGATGTTATGCATGTAACACGCTTGGAGATATAGCAATGGAATGCAGGAGAATATTTTGGGCACCATACCAAAAGGAGAAAACATCATCACAGTCGAAGATATGAAATAAGAAGGAAGTACAGTCAGAAAGATGTGGCATAGCAGAGTATACAGACATGACAGACTCAAAGGGAGATGAAAGTATGAAACCTCAGTGTTCTAAATATCATACGCAAGTTTCATGAAGACAATTCACGTATATATGCGAGTTCGAAGCTACACAATCGCATATATCCTGGGTTGATGAAAAGTAGTGGGACAGACTCAAGGAAAAGGGTCTGATATGGTTCAGTAAATTATTTGCTCTATTTGATGATGGTTACAATCTACTGATGATGTGTGGAAATGTGTTGGTACTCATAAGATGTTATTTATAAGTACTTTTGATCCTCACAATTTAACTTGATGTATATATGATTGATGATGATGCCTTGATACTTCTTGCTGATATATGCATGATCAGGTCTGACAGTGAATAGATGGAACAGGTTCAGGGGAAGGATATGCTTTGAATAATGCATTTTTGGCATTATGGTTAGAAGTCTTTGGTGATGATTCTTATATGGCTAAATGATACATCTTGCTACTTATTTTTGGTTGGTCAAGAGAATGGTATTGTAGGTTACAGGTCTGGATGTTGTTGACAGATGCTTATGGTACAAATCATATATGGTGTATGATAGTTGTTGATGACTATCATGGTCTTGTTTAGATTACTGCTACTTGTTATAAAATTCATGTATATCATTTGATGTAAAGGTCATGAAAAGACTAATTTGTACCCCCACTATGCATGGGAAGGACGATGTAATAATTTCTATTTCAGTCATGTATAGAAATTTGGTATATACCCACTTGGTTGGGTAGATGAGTCAAAATGGTGTATCCCCACTTGGTTGGAAGATTGATGTGTGTATGAGTCATTGGCAATAGGAAGGTCATACTCACTTAGTTGAGTTTTAAAGTCATGTTATTCTTTTGAAAAATATTTTTGCAGACTCTACATGTGCTCAGGGGTAGCATGGACGGATTGGTACATCTTGGCATGTACAAAGGGTGAGCTCAATAAGAGATTTTAGCATGTACTCAGAGTGAAGGTTGGAGCCTTTAGTAGGTCAGTGCCTACGTATGTAATGGTTGATGATCTATATGTATAATTGTTTTCTTACCCATTAAATAGTGCTTCCATTTTTTCGCACTTTTTACTAGAGCATACAATTCCTTATCATATGTTGGATAGTTAATTATTGCAGTTATAAAAGCGTCATAGTGAAAGCATATAGGTTTACTCTGTTGCATCAATACTACCTGCATGGCATAATCACTTGCATTTTCTTGGATTTCGAATTGATGCTTGAGATCTGGAAACGCTAGAACCAATTTTGTATTGATCTTCTCTTTATATGTATTGAAAGATTTATGTTCTTTGCCTCCTCACTGAAAAACCTATTTCACACTTGTCAAAGCATGTAGTGGTGTTGCAATACGTGTTAAGCCTGCACTGAAGTCCCTCCAGTATTGGGATGCTCACAGGAAGCTTCTGACTTCAGTTACATTTTTGGGCTTAGGCCATTTTACAATAAGCTCAACTTTGGAGGGATCAATTTTAAATTCACCATCCCCTACAATAGGACCTAGGTAAACCAAATATGTCTTTCCAAGTTCACATTTGGACATCTCTAAATACAAATTTTCCCTTTCTAAGACATCCAAAATAGACTATTAAAAACTTATCAAGGAATGGTCGCAATACATCATTCACCATATTCATTAATGTTGCGAGTACATTACAAATCCCAACAAGAATTACTAACCAATCAAACAATCCTTGTTTTTTCTTAGAAGAAGTTTTCCAAATATCACTTTCAACAATTCTAAATTGATGATAACTATTTCTTAAATCTAACTTAGTGAAATAAACAACATGCTTTAATTGATCTAGAAAATCATATATGCAAGGAAGATGATAACGATTCTTTACCTTGATTTTATTTAAGTCTTAGAAATCAACGCACATCCACCATGTGCCATCATTGTTTGGCATCAAAACGATAGGAGACCCATAAGGAGATGTAATTGTTCTGATGAACCCTTTGTCAAACAACGTTTTCACCTGCTTTTTAATCTCCATACTTTCCAAAAATAACATTTTGTACATGCCAATATTACAAAGCAGAGCATCGTGTCGCAATTGAATCTCATGTTGAAATAATCTTTTTTGAGGGAGTCATTTAGCTTTGCAAAACATATTTCCACAAGTATCAACAACTTCACTCAATTCATATTTAAGTTGAGGATCACATTGTTAGAAGGCTTCATATTTATCATCATCCTTATCTCTTACAATCAACAATACATAATTCTTGCTAGCATTAACAAGTCTTTTCATTTTTCCTACACTATCAAGAGATAAACTTGTATTCTTATGATGTTCTCTTACAATGTATTCAATCCCTCCTTTGAAGAGATGATATTTTTTTCTCCTCACGATAAAGTATGTCTTTTCTAACATAAAAATAGGGACTTCCCAAGACAATCTCGCAAATGACAAGAGGCATAACATAAAGTACAACCTCATCTACAAAGTTAGCAGTGATGGAAAATTTAAGTTTACATTGTCTTGTTACTTGTAGTTTGGCATAATCACATACTCAAACCAAAGATTAATGTTTAACAAGAGGTGATGTTTCTAAGTTAAGTTTATTAAAAATTTCTTTAGAAATAAGATTAAATTGAGAGCCACTATAAAAAGGAATATCGACCTTATTATGTTTTATGACCACTCTAATATTAAAAATTTCATTATGTTTCTTATTATTTATATATTTGGAGGACTCATTAGAAGAACTATTACTTTCATTAGAAGTTACACCTTTCATTCCCATGGCTATGATCTTTGTTTTTTCACCTAAATAAGATTCCAAATCTTGTTGAGTTGTAGAAACATTATTTCATTTCCCCTTGCTGTCAACCTTCTCTGACCTCAATTCTGGATGCAACTTCTAACAATGGTCTTCATCATGACCATCCTTCTTGCAATGTTTTCAAGTGAGTTTCATTTCCTCTTTCTTAACAGTGGTTGTGTTCTTCCCCTTTCATTTTCCTTTCCACTTTGACTTATCAGAAAATGGCTTGGATGGTTTCTTTGAAGTATCTTCTCACACTTTATTTCCCCAAATTTCGATATTTGTAGCTTGTACACACACTTCATATAACTTGGTTGGGTTAAGCATGAGAATAGTGTGTCTAATATAGCTATTTAAACCACCAATATACCTCATAAGTGTATGTTTTGCATCTAAAGGAATACTCAAAATTAAAGCTTGTTTACGAAATTATTGAGCATAACTTTATGTATTTTGACGCTTAGCTTGCCCAATATTTTTCCATCTCATCATTTCATTTTTTTTATATGATAATGGATAAAATTGTTTTCTCAAAGTAGCTACAAAATAATTCCAAGAATAAATGATATTTCAACTTTTCTTGAGATCTTCTTGATTTTTTTCTTTCGACCATATGAGATTTTTTCCTCCCAATCTAAGACTCAAATAAAGTTGGATTTTTGTGAGATAACCATCAATGTTTTGGATCTTGCAATGTACTTCAATTTTCCTCACCCAATTATCCAACTTTTCACCATTCAATTCTCCATCATATATTGGAAATTCAAACTTTACATCAAGGTTTATTAAAGGGGATTTAGCATTACTTTATTTCCTTTTTGTGAAGAAGTAGGCGATGAAAGAGAAGGTGGTGAAGGAGGTCAAGGAGGTGGTGGAGGAGGAGGCCTACCATCATCACCACCATTACCATTATCATCTGGCGGGTTATGAGAACCATTACCTTCCTCCTTTCCTTGAAGATAACTTCTAGCTTGCAATTTCATTTTTCTCTCATCATACAATACTTTCACCATGTCATCTATATCAAGAAAGGTACTTTTTACTCTCTATTTTCTGGAGAAAGACCATGATCTTTTTGACCTGACGTGGTAACTTGAGAAGAATGGGAATGTGGTCTTCTTGAGCCAATCTCAGGATTGAATTCTTCAAGTGATCCTTCTCCTTTATTAAGCTTAGATCTTGTGAGCATATAAAAACTTGCAATCCTTTCCAAACCTTCACACAACTAAGAGATCTTAAACCAAATTTGATCCAAAAATGAAATGAAGGTACTACTGAAAAATTTCAATTTACTTTATGTATCCTTATGCAACGGATCAAAATTGTGAAAACATATAAACTTGATAAAAATTCCAACAAAAGAAAATAATGGATTTAACATAGAAGTAAGAAAAAGAATACAAGTTGATAACGGAGTTCACCCTCCTGGACTACATCACTAGATCGGCTTCCAGTGTGACCACTTTATTAAGATGCTTAATTTCACAATATATATGTTTACAAGCTCCAACTAGTCAAAATAATGCTTCTAATGCATTTAGAAGGCCTCAAAATCCCTGTTAAGGCTCTTGAAATGCTAAAAAAGGCCTCCATATGGCCTCAAAAAGCCAAAAATACTCTATGTCTGTAATACAAAAGTGCTTGGCCCTGAAAATTATTCAACAAAACCCACTGTGGCTGAACAGTTGGGTTATTTGTTTACATAGGTAGAGGATGGGTGTTCAATCCTCAACTTTCATATTTTGTTGAGTGATATGAGCACGAATAAATATTAATTGTGATATGGTAATCTGAATATATATTATGGTGGCATGGTCCATGGACTTGCCACCATTTTGGCACATGATATATGTTATAACCTACCACGTTTTTTACTCCATTGTGCTATGTTGATGCCACCACTAACCTTGGTTCATGGATAACTGTGGGAATATGGTGGAGCCTCTAGATATGGTGGGATCTTGCCATATCCCTTCACCCAAACTCGTCACCAATAACCTTAAAATAGAAGATCTTAGCTATACATAACAAGAGACACTACCACTTTTTTTACTCCGCTACGTTATGTTGATGCCACCACTAACCTTGGTTCATGGATAATTGTGGGGATATAGCAGAGCCACTAGATATGATGGGCTCCTACCATATCCATTCCTCGAAACGTGTCACCAATAACCTTTAAATAGAAGATATCATCTATATGTAACAAGAGACACAAATGAACTAGTGGTAAAACACAATATTTGTGGCTGATAGGTACGAAGCTTAGTCCCTTTTGAGTGAAATTCATTAAAATTTTGTTTGACCCACAGGGCCACGTGTCCTTTTTGGATTGGGCCACATGTCACCCTCTAATTGGGTCGTGTGGTACTAATACATTGGTCAACATTCCACCAACTGCATAATTCCATTTGTCAAGCTCTGGAAGTGCAATGTGTCATTTGGAACTGTGATCCTAGAACCATGATTTGACCATTGATCTTTAGCATTGATCATTGACTTTGACCTATTGAATTTTGAATATTTTTCCCTATTTGGACTTGAACTTTGAATGGATATAAATTTGGCATACAATAACTTTTCATATGATGTTTATTTTTTCCTATTCAAGTTTTGTTGGAATCAAAGCGATTAGCACTATGCATTGAGCCTAGTTTCCACTACATCTGAGAACTTTGATTTTGGAGCATTTTCTAGAACTTTGAGCATCTTTTGGATCCTCTTGACCATATAGCATGTGTAGTTGGAATGTATAGACTAGGCTTAGTCACCAATAGTAGGATAACCAATCAACTATGTTGAAGTGGCTATAGGTAGAGGAAGTGGGGATGGAGAAAAAATGTCCACAAAATACCATGACCCACTAGTAGTCATCAGGATAATGAGAGTGAAAAACTGATGAAGACATAGTAGGAAAGTGTTCAACCTAAACCAAAATAGGCCTAAGAGGATGAGTAAGTGGAGGATTAAAGTGAGGCTAGACACCTTTAGTAAAGAAGTCCTCTAGTAAAAGAGTCTCTTGGGAAGTACTATGTGATTCCATTTTTGATATTGATTCCCTTGTGTAGAGGAGGAATATGATTCACTGGATATCAACAATTCCTTGACAATCACTGGGAGAATGCCTTGTTGTTTCCTAGATACATAATGAGGGCCAAAGGTAGCCATACTGAAAGATATATTTTAACAAAAAAATAAATTAAGTGTGATATATATATTAGTCTCAGTAGCAAAGATCACACACCTAAAAATCAAAATACTCTAAAAGAGATTAGGAAGCATCCAAGGGAAAATACTTTGTTTGTTAGGAATAACTAGGTAGATATGAAACTAAGTATCGAAGGGCTATTGAGAGAGTTTGTTTAATGTAAGAGTTATAATTACTCCTAAGCTTCAACTAAAACTTGATAATAAGCTACCAAGCACTCTAGTGAAGATGAGTACCTTCCCAAAAAACCAAACACCTTGTAGGTTCATCTGTTGAGGTACCAAGGAAATCCATCCCACTCACCTTATGTTCATCCCTAGAAGTATGGGCACTTAGTTCACCTAAAATAATAGACACCACTGGTGGGGTCATGATCGTGGGTAGTATGTTATGTAGGTAGGATACATGAGTCCTCAACTAAGGTCCAATATCCTTGAAATAATTCCCAACGCAAAGAATACCCACCAAAATGTAATCGAAGGTACGCTACCTTCTTGCATACCTGATGTTTCCTTGTGCTTAAATCCCTTACTAGTGGTGTGGTCCCGATGTGAGTGCCACTGGATTTTCTCTCTTTAATGACACTAGTTTAAGTTCTAGTCTTAGGGAGTTGATTCACACAATGTATCCTAAGACTCTATCCTAAACTAATACGTATGTATCCTAAAAAATATTTTCTAATCAATTTTATTACGATGTTTATTTTAAGGGTACTTGATTAGTCTCTTTAGAGGGGGTGTTGACATATGGAATTTGTGAGAGCTATTTCAAACCATCCAAAAAATGTACTTTTCAAATTCAATTCAATGAGTAAGAGTTTCTACAAGGAGAAAGTAACTATATGTATTTTCCAAAACTAAATAGTTCTAATGCAATTTTAACACAAGAAAATCAATGCAGACATGCAACACTTAGATAACAAACCCAATATGATAGAAATAACCAACTAAAATGACATAAAGCTATTTTTCTTTCTTTTCTTTTTTCATAAACTAAGGAAATTAAGCTAATGTTTTCAAAAGGAAAATATACATGCATGTAGCTAAGAGGAACATAGCCCAACAAAACAGAGCATAAGATAAAACTACAAGTGAGATTTTCAAATAAAGAATTCCACAAAACACGGTGGATAGTAGAGGTTTGGGTTTATCACATAGGTCTCAAGAAAACACAGGGTGTTAGCAACAGGGGTAACACTATGTGTAAGAGAGAGAAGGGCATTATAATGCACTAGAAGACACACAGGGGTTCATTACAATAGTCTTGCTCAGAAAAAAGGGCTAGATCGAGGTCAAAACAAGGGATGTGAACAAAATTATTGCTTGCAAGTAGGAAAAATGACAAGAACGCTTATCAACAAGAATAGATAAAAGAAGTGAGAGCTAGATATTTAGGGACTAGGAGATCAAAAAAAATAATCAAAGAACGATCCCCAATGGAGTCACCAATTCTATTATAGGGATTAAAGCATGTGGATGGATAGAAAACACTCTTAGGTTTCTCGGACCTAAGGAAGATAGATGAAGGGACCTATGGCTTTTTGAGAAAGATACATCCAATTCATGAACATGTTAGATAAGAATTGACAAAAGGAGGATGAGTGAAATATTTCTTATCCTTTATGCAGATCTGTTGGAGCAGTCAGTGTGGAAGATAAGGAACTCTCTTCCAACTCCAAGGATGATACTTGTACACAAGATAGACAACAAGTGATCTTCACAACATATGCAAGGTTTAACAATTCAACATATTACCATATAGAATCATATAGGAATTGAATGCATCGATATCAAAGAATTAGTCTAAATCATGGAATCACAACACATAAAATGTAAACATTCGAATCATGAGGTAGACAGAGAAACAAAAACTCTATATTATTAAAATTGAGAAGGAATATTACAACCATTGTGTCACAACAAATCTTCCCTCAGCTCCTAGCTCCTAGGATCTTTCCTCTTCTTTATTGATATTTCCTTATTCATTAGCCTCTATTAGTATAGGTAATTTCCAAAGACATGTATGAGGTGATCTATTCAAGCCTTTTAGAATCAACCTTAAGTAAATGACATAGTTTCAGTGACTTAACTTAGGATTTTCCCTTGGAAGCTCATGAAAATCAGGCAACATGACCTTATGGAAGAGACAAAGTGTTCATGAGTATGTTAACACAATATTCAGGTCTACTATACCATTTTAGCATGTCATCTGCTGGTTTCTGGGGTGTGTAAACATGGAAAATAGGCCTGTAAGTTAGGGTTTCTTCCATTCCATGTTGGTATTCTCTTCTGAGTTGAGGAGGAGGTATTTTCCTATGCAAAAACTACCATGGAATTTTCTCACTTCATTTTCATCTTCTCCATTGGATGATAATAAATACATATTCAGTGGACAAGATGAAATAAAGTATTATTCAATGGACATGATGAAAATGTGGTAGGCCAGTCGTTTTCCACACTACCATAGTTGAGGACTACAAAGATGTTGTAAATGGGATTTGACCTAGTAGCTTGTGGAATATTAGACATGAGCATTTCCGTCGATTGAACAAAAGTCATGGTGGCCTCCATTGCTCAAATCAAGGGAACACTATAAAAAAGTTCAGGATAGAATCTTGACCTATGAGTGGATGAGAGAGTATTTATGCAAATGAGAAGACAATCGAAAGGTATGTACACAAAAATGTATAACTAATGACTACGATTTTAGATATCATAGTCTAAATAACCAATATTGTTGCTTGAAGTATGTTGGCATTTTGATAGATTTTTTGGTAAATCCAACCATAATTTGTTAAAAGACATGTTACAGTTGTCAAGTTGTGGAATTTGGTGTAACCTAGGTGTTTATGATGATGATGAATCCATTTGTAGTGTAACCACCCCTCCCATGTTTGTGGAAGTTCACTAGCCTGCTAGGGTAAACATGAGATAGAGAGCTACTATGACCTAAACCAACTTCTGAGATCCAATTAACAAAGTGGGACTGAAAACTAGAACTCATAAAACACATAATGACATTATATAGGGCTTAAAATACACTCATAGGAAGAACAACCAGTCCAAGTACCCAAACCTTGAGCTACATTTCCTTTTTAATGACCTAGGCCCACAACCGCATGCATGACAAGGCCTCCATGTGGTTATAGGACTCCAACTACATGAATAAGCCTATAAGAGTGCGATTATGGCCCAAAAATTCCATTTTAGAGCGTGTGGTCCCGGATTTCAAGACACCATTCCAGGCTCGCCTCCAAAACACTACCCAAAGCTCAGTGAGACTTTCGATAATGATAAATAACATTATGAAAAATACATTCATAAAAAACTTGATCAAGGACTTGACCTAACCAGGCCTAACCATGAAAGTCATTTCATCAAACATATGGTGAATAAGTAATCTACAAGTCATGAATTCACATCTAAACATATGGGTCTAAAACTTATTTGAGATTCACCAAGAAGGTCTAATGCCCTCCCATAATAACTATAATAACATTTGTTAGCTCATCCATTCATTAACCATTCATCAACTGATAAAAAAATATCAAGATCCATAGCTAGAAATATGATAGAACAACCATCAAAGTCACATAATACCAAGTACAAGTACTCATAAAATACAATAGGAAAAAAGCTATTATTAACATATGAAAAATCTAGCCAAGTCGAGGACTTCCATGTACCACCTGACCATAGATTAAGCTAAACTATTGGGATAGGGTCCCCTAGGGACAATTTTGTAAACTATTTTTGTTATTATTGTAAAGTCTCTACATTTTGAGGAGCAGAGTGCGAAGGTCATTAGGAGTCAAAGGGGCTTTAGGGAGGTCAAATCCCATTAGTTTCTTAGAATTTAAGCTGTTTTGTGACCTGCCCATGGTTCACAGACCATGGTATTGTAACAGAAGATATAAAAATGAGTCATAGAGAGTCATGAAATATATATAATATTTTATGGGTAATTGGTCTAAGTAAGAAGTTTGTTTTTTGTACTTAGGAAAAGGGGAAGGCTCTTGCAGCCGTGTGCATGGAGACCTTGGTAAGTCTGCAACTGATTGTGCAGGCCCCTGTAACTGTGTGCACAAGGTAGAAAGAGTATGTAATTGAAGATATGAGTGTATCTGTGTGTTAATATTTACTCTTGCATTTACTATGTATTCACTCTGTTTACTAAATTTATCTTGAAAAGTACTTAATAGATGTGCAGAAGAGGTAGATCTATTAGTTTAATTGATGTTATGAATCCTTAGAGAAATCAGAGCAGAGTTGGAATATGTTATCTATAAGTTATTGTAATTTTCATGTGTTAAGGGTTAGGGTTTGTGAAGGTTGGAATAAATCCTTATAAGTAGCAGAAAAACATCACATAGTTCTTTGGGTGAAGAAACCTAGTTTTAGAATCCCCCAATATTGCCTATGCTATGCAGGTTGTTTCCGAAAGAGCTATTAGTGTAGGGTTTTGTTGGTTAGCACAACTAACTTTGAACCTGGGTCCAAGCCCCCTCCAGCCAACATAAAATAAATATTTCTTTCAGCCAATCACCCTTGTGCCATATTCCAAATGCGAATGTGGAATCTCATGGAAAAAAAACCCAAACTAGAGTTTTGAAATGTCAGACTACCTCAACCCTCAACCAGTGATTCAAACTCATGGTCGGGTATCACTAACACTAAGTAGATTTGTCTCCTCCCATGTTTTCTAGGGATCTAATAGCTAATAACTCCACCCACAACTTTCCAAGGCTCCAAAATGTTTGTCTAACTCAAATCCAGGGACTAGTAACTCAACCCAAGTTGTTCCAAGGCTTTTAGATTATTTGTTCCAACTCACAACCACAAGGAATTATGAGAACCAACCCGAAAGCAATCAAATGGAAAAACCCATAACACCATGGTTATCTAATAAATGGAAAGACAAGACTAAAACCAATTGTAATCCAGGAAATCCTCCATGCCAATGATAGAACATAACCAAATAATCACATGCATATACCATGCGTCCATAAATCAACAAGGAAATCACACATGCAACCTGTTAATTGCAAAGAAATCCAACTATAGTTGATGAGCCACCTATTCCCTTGCACTTTCCCTCTTTCATTTTCCTTCTTTCTCCAAATCCAATGTATTCCAAAGTGCTCCAAGGAAACTCTAAGTTTGCAAGAGTATGAGAGAATGAGAGAATGAATGAGAGATCCAAATACTAAATTGAAAAAAGTTGTGAACTGATCCTAAGCATCCTTTTTATCATTGAGGCCTCTATTTTCTTCATTTTCCTTCAATTTCCTCCCCATGCAAATTTTTGTCCTTTCATCTCTTGTTTTTCCTATTTTTCTTTATTTCATAAATAAAATGCCATTTAATGCCACTTTTCCTTTGTCAATTCCTTTGCCAATTTCCATACCCATTAATTAATCACAAGTGACCCCCATCACTATATTTTTCCAAACATTTAGCTTGGAATACATGTCCCATGACCTTGTTTATTTTTTTAATTTACATAGGAAATCAACTAGGGATTGTTACATCTTCTGTTAAAATCATGATTGAAACATTAAAAATTTAAGATTTTGCAATCCAAAAATTGTCAAAATTTTGTCTAAAAGATATATCTAATTGCATTTTCCTGTTAAGATTAAATTTGACTCAAAAGTAATACACTACATCTAGTGGTAGTTTTTCAGTTTAATATTCACACAAGACTAATAATCTAAAGCTAGTGTACTAATAATATGGTAGTTTTAGTTACTTGGAAGGAAGCCTATACATCATCTTATTAGTCTTCATTTTTGGGGAGAATGGTTGAGCAGGGCTTGTTGGTAGGCTTGGTCAAGGTTTTGGCTAAGTAATAATAGAATTTTGTTACGATGGGTTTTTTCTGGAGTTTGGGTTTTCATAGGGTATTATTTCTTGGTGTTCTATATGTTTGTAATTGCTTCTATATTTGTGTTCTTGATTATCTTTATTTTCTTTCAATTTTATTCATAGTAGTGATATCAAAGGATAGGGTGGACGGAGAGGTCGATCGATATTTGAAGCCATGAATAATTTCATCAGATATTCGTGCTATATTAACTGAGGCATCTGTTTTGTTGCTCATGTGGGTGATCTAGTGTCGTGTGTATTTTGATTAGAAGTAATTGTGTGAATTTGGAGAGTTGTGGTAAGAGAAATTACCATGACTGTATTGGCACTATGGAGGTGCCCATGGGGTGATAAGATCTTATATAGAAGTGGATTGAAGCGAACCCTAAATTGATTAATCATGGAGAAAATCATGGTCCTAGAAATCCTATATTAGATTGGCTTGAAATTGATTGTTTTTTGTTGGTAGCTCCTTCTCCATCAATTGATTCTAATGTAAGTTATTAGGAATAAAGAGGAAAAAATTTGAATTTAATGTCAGTTTTTTGATTTTACTGCAGTTTCTATGGATTTGACATTCTTGCACAATAAGAGTAACAATATTTAAGTGCAAGGAATTGCATGATTTTCGATCAGAAGGATTTGGAAAATTGGGCTATGAAGGATGGTGTGTCAGAATAAAGCTATTTTAGTAGTTTTTCAATGGTCAGTGGTTTGTCTTTGCGAGGTTTGTGGAAGAAAGAAAGGAGAAGATGTGATGACAGCCATGTTGGCGTAACATTGAGAAATGACCAAAACGACGGTTGTAGAGGAGTAGAGGATGATGTTTGAGGTGGTGAAGCTCATAGTGGATGAGGCATTTGATGTAAGAAACATGGAGAAAATATTATGCCTACGAAATAGTCCCTAAGTGTGGTCATAGAGGGGGTAGTATTCACTATGAAATTAAGCAACAAATGTTGATGGCTAGAACTAATAAGTTGTATATTCTGTTATAAATGATTGAATTTTGCTCAAGGATTGTAACAACATTAGTTGTGTTTGGTTATTGAAGCACAAGGAAAGTATAGTGTACAAGTTCCATAAACTTAATCAATTCATGGTGATGGTCTTCGATGTTCTTCCTTTGAATCTGTTAGATGTTGTGGAGGATATAAGGCAACTGGTTCAATTGATGTAGATTTGAGACCTCATGTGTGGGCCACAAAGAAAATATCCATGCACCTAGTTGGTAGGCTAAATTAGGGGGAAAAGTAGTTAAATACTTATCAGTTAGTAAGTATGGATGGTGGGAAAAGCATACACTGATTGCAAGTACAATTATTGAGAAACTCTAAATTATGATGATTACGGTGATTGTGGAGAAACTCTAAATTGCATAGATGACAAGCTCACTATTGTTATCAAGAATATTGTTAGTGCTAGTCTATAGTGTGAGTTTAATGGTAGTATGGACCTAAGAGATTGAGAAAACTACAAGTGATATGGATATGCTAGTGAGGAAAATTGTGGCATGAACAAGCCATAATATCTAGTCCACAACAATACTGTAACAAACTTGGTAAAAAGTACTTGTAATAAAAGTTAAGAACAATAATCAAAGATGAATGGGACACTTATTCCAAGCTAAATACTGAGAAATCCATCCTAAGGGGTGTTCATTTGGATTTTCATGGCTAAGGAAATTGGTGAAGGCAATGGTTATGGCTTTGAAAAGGACAAATGGAATTTTTGGCACAATTATTTATGAAAATAGTAGAAATTAGGAGAAAAATGAGGTGAAAGGTCACAACTTGCATGTGAGGAGGAACATGAAGGAGAATAATGGAGAACGAAAAAGGCTTCTAAGGATAATTTGGTAAACTTTTCTCAGTTTAGCTTTCGAACTATTTCATTATTCTATCTCTCTCTCTCATACTCTTGGACACTTAGAGTTTTCTTGGAGCACTTTGGCATTGTAGCAAGATAGGAAAAGAAGGCAAAAGGAAGCAAAGATCAAGTAGGAAAAGTAGGGATCAAGCAACTACAATAGGCTTCATTGTAGGTATCAACTTGCATGTGTATTTTCCTTTATAAAGTTGGCATGCACGAAATTTCATGTGTTCCTTTTCTACCATGGCTTGGGTTTTTCCAAGTGTGATAGTATTTTTAGCGTAGCCTTGCCATGTCCTAATAGATTTGATGAGATGGGTTCTCTCATTCAATTTATGTAGGATGGCCAGATTAGATTTGAAGTTGAGTGGGGTGGATCTCCGAATTCACAAACACATGGTGTAGTGGTCCCTGAATTGGATTGGTGATGCATGAAGCCACTGGCCTAGTAACCCTTGAATCAGATGGTGGGTTGCAGTAAAGCCAAATTATGTGCCTCGTGGGCCTAGGAATCCTTGCTGGTGAATGACAGGATTTACACTAAATCCAAGAGGTGGATTTTCTCTCCATTGGGACTAGTGATTCTGGGATGGAATGCATGGTAAATCCTAGAGATTATGTCTCAGTGCAGGGCCTATTGATCACTTGACTGGACTATGGATGCATAGTAAAGCCTAAGAGACTAGGAGGCGCCCAAATTCCTCATGGTGTAGGCAAAGAACTCTAGTGGCATCCACATTGATTAGTGTTTTTGATGTGTTATATGAATCCCACATTCATGCTTGGAACATGGCATGGGGGTGATCGGTGGAAGAGAGACCTGGCTTCGCCAATCCATGGTTCGGTGGAACGTTGTAGTCCCATCTCTGATTGGTTCATTGTATTCATTAATGAGAAATTCATTTCCTTGTTTTTCATGTGTAAATGTACTGGTGTATATATGGATTTTTATGGCTGATATGTTTATTGTATTTATGTTCCTATGATGTTGTTTAAATGTATATTTTGTGACAATGACTATGTATGGCTGTAGGCATGTTTTTACTTGTATTTGAATGAATATGGTATCTATAACCTAATAAGTGATAAGGAAACAAATGCCATGAGGAAACAATGGTTCATGGCAATTCTCGTATAAGTATGGGATCCATACACTTAATTCTGTTGCTTGCACATGTAGGTTACAAGTTGACAATATGTTTGATGAAATGCCTAGCATGGCTAGTAGGGTTCTAGTTAAGGTATTGATTAAATATTACTTTTTCATCATTTTTTCCCTATATTTTACTTTATTCTGAGCTTTCATTCCATTTTGGATAGTGGCATGGGCTTTGGGCCTGAAAAAGTGGCTTAATTCCTAGGGTCACTTGAATATCACTAAACATTTTGGTCCATAGTTGTTGGCATGTAGGAATATGAAGTGAATTTAGGTCTATGGTCACTCCCTTTCCCATAGCATGAGAGTGATTATGGCCTCAAAGGTCCAAAATAGTAGTAGGACCGAGGGACAGGCTATCTAACTTGCTGACTTGTCTCTTGAGGGTTGTATTGATGGCATTGGATGACTGCATGTGATGTTTCATCAATTCCACCCCCTTAAGGTTATCTAGGAGGCTGAATCTGATCATAGTAGCCTCTCATCTCATGTTTACCCCAGTTGGAATGATTACTTGGGTGGATGTGGGAGGAGGGTGTTACAGTGGTATCAAAGCATGGTTCAACTCTTGGACTCGATGGGTTGAATGCGTTAGTCATTCATGCATGTCAGTTGTATGTGTGTCGCTTACACTTATATACTTGTTGCAATTTCTTAATGTTAGAATAGGGTTGTAGTATGGTTATCATGGAGAATTTGATGTTGATTTCATGAAGATTATTTGACATGAGTATGTGACTGATTGTAAATGGTTATTTTTCACTCACACCTTGATTTTATGTCGCCTACTTATGTCCTTGAATATTTTGATTACATGTATAAGTCTTGTAGTTTGATTGCAAAAAAATATTGATTATTTTTTACTACATTCGGTTATGTGTATTTGTAGTTGGTTAGGCATTTCTTATGCATATTTTTGGTTGCATGTAGAAATGTGTACAATGGAGTAATGGTTTTTGCCATGCATGAGGTCATAGCATGGATTGCTGATGAATGGATCCTAGTTATAATGATGTTTATGTGTTGATACACTTACTTGTGTATGTTGATATGTTGTTATGATTATGTTATAGACATATCATACTGATTTGGTGATATTTCATACAAGGTATCCTCCCCAAGATATACTAAGGTATGTTGGTTTATTGTTATTTGGTTTATCTGGCATATTATGTATTGCAGGAAGAGAAATATCAAATGGCTAGAAAGGTGGTAGACTACGTAGAATCTCCCTATGCATCAAATGGTTGATGTGGTGTGGGGCATACTTCTGATTTAGCGATACATTGAGAAGCTTGAAGGAGGAGATTAGGAGTTGTAAGGAAGATAATCATTGGATCATACATGCACAAGAGAAGCAAGCAAAGGTTAATGCTATACTTCTTTAGAAGTTTTTAGAACTATAGTGACAAGGGCCACTCCGGATCAACCATGGACATGGGGATGGAACTAATGGGGCGTATGGAAGTAGGGCTCCTGGTAGACACAGTTTGGATAGATCCGACACAGTGAGAGATGGAAAGTTGATGGACACTCTAGATAGGAGAGATGATGAGTATAGGTACTATTCTAGTTCTGGTTATGATAGACATCACGATCATCATCTCTATCATCCTTATAGGAGGAATGGTAGGGGATACTTTCTGGATGAATTCAAGAAAGAAAAACCACCTACTTTTGATGGAGATTTGAATAAGTTGGAAGATGCAGAGGCTTGGATACTTGGTGTTAGAGTCGGTCTTGAGCCCTCCATCAGCGATCAAAACTCTTTGCATTTTTCATAGGTAGGTGTCTCATCAGTGTAAATTTTTTGCATCCCGTTAGGCATGCCATAACCGTGATGGAGGAGCTGATGTGTTTATACCCCTTTTGGCATTGCTGGTTTAAGTCATTTCAGTTATTAAAGCTCTTTCAAGCTTGTCTTGTCTTCTCTTGAGGTCAATTTCCTAGGTCTAGGGTTTTGGTCAAAAATATTACAAGGTCATGTGTTTGAAAGTCAATGAGTGTTCAGTAAGCCAGAGGGATGATTGTAAAGGTGTTTCTTCTAAATTTTTTATCTGGTACAGTTAATCTTCACCTTGGATTTAAAAACCCTGTTTTTAAAGCCAAGGTCATTTTTCATTTATTTGTAAAAAGTGATGAAATTTCGAAAGTCTTCAGTGAACAAAATGCAACCCTGGTCCCCTTGCCAAGGTCCCTCAGATGATCTACCTGCAAAAAGAATCAAGCAAAAGCATTAAATCAGTCAATTTCAGGACAAAAGGAAACCAAAAAGACAACAGCGTGTAAAGTTTAAAAGTGTCATGAAAAAAACATTAGAAAGTGGGTTTGGGCATGAAATTTTTTCAAATGAAACCTATAAAGGCCCAAACTCCCTCCTTGCACTCTCATTGTGTATTCATAACCCTTGCAAGAGATATTGGGCGAACTTCCAAGTGAATTGAGGTGAAATCGGGCTCAGGACAGGTGCGCGACTTGTCAAGACAGGTGCGCGACCTATCAAAGGGTCTCACAGAGAGGGATTTTGCAACGAGCGCGACACGTCAAGAGGGGCACGACTTGTTGGGCGTGCTGCGCAACTTGTCAAACTGTCTTCCCCCAACTCATTTCAGAATTGCTCAAGCCTCCTTTAACTCATCAAATTGCTTGAGGTAGGCCTTTCAAACTTGTGAATGGTTGTTGGTTAGTTGGGAAACATCATGAATGTGCTTGTAATGATGAAATTGTGCTAGAAGAAAGACTCCATATGGTTGTTTATAAATTTGTAAAAGATGCTAGGGTTTATTGTTGTTTCATTGTTTCCCCTTGTTCTCATTCCCTTCATTCCTATTTCATTTTCCCTATGTTTCCATGACAATTTCCCTTTTAAATTTGCAAGAAAAATAAACCCTACCCCTTTCCCTTTAAAAATAAAAAATCAAACCCTAACCCTACCCCTCATTATATCTATGTAAATACGTGAATTTGATGATGCATGTGCAGTAATGTTTGCAGTGTTTTTCCCTAATTTCCCTGTTTACATATATCCCATTTTCCTTGTAAAAAATATAAACCCTACCCCTCTCCCAAAAACATCAAAAAACAAAGCACTCAAACCCTCATTTTGCTGCACCATATGCATGAGTAACCGCAGGAAATTGTTGGTGAATATGTAGAGAATTTTGTAAATTTTCCCCTATTTTCCCCTATTAATGAATGTATGCATATTCCCATATGTTTACTTTCTATACATGTATTCCCATATGCAATGATTTTTGCAAATGATATTCCAATATTCCTGATGATAAATATGTATTCCTATTCGCCATAATTGTTTGCATATTTTCCTTAAAATCCCTGTTATGTTCCTATATTCCTAATTCCTTGTAAAAAGATCCCTCCCCTAACATTTCCCTCATGTCCTTGTCCCCTTGAAACAGCATAAAATTCAACACTTTTTACAGGCAGAAACAGCAGTACAGTTTGTCCACTTTGCTCCTAAACTATGTCAGAAACCCAAACTTATGAGCAAAGTGATGACCAATTATCAGCTACAGAAATTGAGGAACAGAGGCAGCCTCGTAGGGGTGGTAAGGGTGGACATCATAAGCGAGAGGAGCCCACCTCTTTGATAGAGTTACAAGTTTGTCCTTTGGCAGTATCATGTTTCCAGTACATGTCTTGCTACGAATTTTGCGAGAGGATCTCTCGGATTCAGCACCACCGAGAGTTGGCCC
>APFE031395320.1:11828-26271 GCA_000404065.3 Pinus taeda
TATTGGACGTGATGGTTTTTCGGTCCATGGTATTGGATGCTTCGGCATGTATAATATGTATTGTAACATTGAAAGGAACATAATGAAAAATCAAGCTGGTAGTCTCGGTTTTGAGATCCAGTGGGAAATCTCTGTGTATATGTGTTTTATGTGTTATGCTCTCGCATTTTTATTTTTCCTGTGATTTAGAATTCGTACACAGGTAATTTCTGTACAGGGTTAAAACCTACACCACCATGGTATTTGCATAGAAATTTGGGAACCATGGTGTCAAGAAAAGACATGCATTGCTCCAGAACCATGGTCCCTCTTTTAAAACATATTGCAGATTTATTGTTGAATCAAACTTGACTATGAAGAACCCTTTTGAGCATAGATGTACTTCACATTTTTCTATCCAGGTAGAGTAAATCCGTTGATGTAAATTCTCCTATTTGGGCCAAAATCCATTGAATCTACATATTATTGCTCTTGTGTAGAATTCAGAGTATATCTCACTGACTTCTAGAATGTTGATTGTCAATGTTGGCACCTTGTTCATTTGTTCCACAATATAGGGACAAGGTATATTGGGACATTATTCTTCCTTAGTTTGTGGTTTCGATCTCCTTTTAATTGCATCCTTAAAAGAATATGGGCCTTTAGAGTTGGTTCTGAGACAGCCGCCAAGTAGATGTGATTTTAGGATGATGGAAGAATCATATCCTATACCATAGTCCTATAACTTGGCTCCTTCTTGTAGAGATTTCCCTGCATAATTCAAAATTTGGAAATGTTTTGGAATACCTATCTATTTTTGAACCTTCTGCTGCAAAACTTGTACTTGTTCCTAGATCCCAATCCTCATGCTTACTGACTACCTAGTTAGGGATTTAACAAAAAATTGGGTTGGTTCTCCTTCATTTGGATCTGAGGGCTGAGAGCCCAGATTCACCCTCTTATGAGTCAGGTCTCTAGAATCCATCTTTGTGATTCCATCAAGCCTTATTTTTAAAATAAACTTGTTCCTTGCACCAAATAAGCAAGTGAGAAAGAGGGAAGACTATCTTGACATTGTGACTCTGCGGCGGGATCAAGTTGTTTATTTGTACCTGCATAAAAAAACTTTTGATATTCAGTAACCTTTGTTGAGATCACATTTATGCCCACTAGATCTCTTCCATGTGATTTCCCATAGCACGTATTTCCATAATGGGGGACGCAGATCAGCTCTAGAACCAATTGGAGTTCCACGAGATCGGGTGATTTGTAAATTGTAACCCTTGTTATCCATTGCTCAAAACTTCGGCTCTCTCTCCAACTTATATTTCCAACCCTAGATCTACTAGATCTAGAGATAATTTGGTTAGGGCTGGATCTGGGGTGCTTCTGTCTCAAAGGACTACCAAAATGGATTTGGATTTGCTTCATGTGAAGTGTATCCCCATTGACATAGTTATTCGCCTTATCTTCTTGCGGATCCAGGATGGGGGAGGCTGAAATAGTTATTGAAGAGACATATATTTGTAAATAAAGTCATGTGTTCTCAATCTAATCTAAATCTGCATTCATATAGTAGGAAACCTCCACCCTTGTAAGAGATATGTGTCAATGCTCATGAAGATCACAATCCGGCCCATTGATTTGCAATCGTGTTTGGTGCATGAGATCTACAAACTTGGTAAGTTTGTCCTCCCATTCATGGGTCATTTGGCACATCTGTGACTAGGGATTTGGAAAATCCTCTTTGATCTGTTTCCCATCCTCTTTCAGGGAATGGAAATTCTTAGCTAGTCTTTCTCTAGCTTGCCCAGATCTACCCTCATCCCAATATTTGAAACAGAGGGTTCCGGATTTGCAAAGAGTTGTTGTGCCAAAAACCTCCACCTCTTTGTACTCGACTGAACTCGCCATGTCGACTAAAAACAACCTTATTTCTTATTTTGAAGTTTAATATTTTAATTTCATTGTTGTTTTTGGGTTAGTTAACCCATGAGTTTGGACCTAGAATTTCATGGAACATAACATTTTATTATCAAGATGATCACCAATTAAACTACACCATGGGTTTATCCATTATTTCTTATGAAATTAATTACCTATACTTAATTTATTAGATATAAAACCTTTAAAAAATATATTGGTTGATTTAATTTAGATATGATGATAATCTTCTTGTAACTCTTCAATTTCTATAAATGAAAATATTTTATCTCTAGATGAATATAATAAATACATGTCACAAAAGAGATATCATAAAAATGGAATGGCTTGTAAACTACATTAATACTATTTCTTATGAAACTAAGAAGGATTCAATTATATTAATAGACTCTTTTACTAGAGTTCTTTATTTTAAAATTTATTTGCATTCGAGATTGAATTACATTAATAGACATTTTATTAAAAAAAAATATTTTAAAATTTATTTGTATTAGTTGAGTCTCAGTAACGCAACTGGTTGAGAAGGGATTTCGTTAGAAAACCGGCACGTGTTCCAAATTCACTGGGTTGCTAAACATGTGCACTAAGAAGAGACATCTGACTTACAAAAAAAAAATATTTGCGTTAACCTTTTATTACATTACAAGTCTTTATTTTAAAATCTATTTGCATCTATCAAAATTGAATTATTAAGATGAATTTAAATCAATAACATATTAAGAATTTAATATGTTTATTAAAAGTTTTAATAAAATAATTTAATAGGTATATTAAAAATTTTAATAAAAGGAATTTAATACATTTATTAAAAGTTTTATATGAGAGAAGTTTTTTTGGAGAAGGATTTAAGTTACTAGTGTATTAAAAATTAACATTGTCTATTAAAAAACTTAACTTAATGGATAAGATGCTTTAAAAAAATATTTTCGGTTATCTATCTCTTCCTTTTTGTTATCATGGACTTTAGAAGGGGTTCGAAACACGTTAATCATAAAATTTTGATGTGATTTATGTGGAGCAGTTATGCTTTAATCATGAACCATAGAAGCCTCCATTCTTAGAAATTAAATTAACATTAAATTTTTATGGAACTTTGTTAATCCCATATTTTTTTATTTTATGTAAGTTATCAAATTTGATTTGTTTATTATCCATTTTGATTTTTTGAGTAGAAAAATTGGTGGAATTAATTTACAGTGTATTTTTACTAGTGGGTTCCAATTTGGAAAATTTAGGTCTGAAATCTTTTGGAGGTAGTTTGAGACATTAAAACAAGTTTGTTGGGGTCTAAAAAATATTCCTCCCTAACAATGGTCTATTCTCAAAAGCATTTCCAACAATTCAAAAAAGACATCAAAATAAGTTATTATGCAAAAGTTATGTCACCTAAAAGTTGACATCATGTTTTCTCTACAATGGTTCGAGAGGATGGCATGTCAACCCCATTACTCATCATGGAAAAGGGTTAGCCATGTGGAGACTGTGAATAAACATATAGAAGGGTTAAATTTGTAACTCTACTTGAGAGTTGAAAGAGTGAAACGTAACCCCTACTTGGCTATCAGGCTATGTTATAATCAAGCACTAGGAGGAAAAAAGGTTCCATTCTATTCTAGTGCATTTTGTTCCATAGTAGAGTAGCTAAGACTGGATAAAGAGAGAATAGAAAAAATGGTTTTATATCATATGGCAACTCATGAGCCACAAGTCTCAAGTAACTTAATAAAGATTGTCTTATCCTTTGTATTTGCATCATTTCCATTCCAACCAAAAGAGAGTAGAGCAACCTCATCTTCTAGCCAAATTTTCTCTCAATTAGGTTTCCCAAAGCATATATTGGTGTTCATTGTGATTGGTGTGTGTTTTTATTTCACTATTCTCTATTTTCCAAATAGTAACATCAATAATAACAAATCTAGAATCTAAAGGTATAACCCTTCATAGTATAAATTTCAGTTTATTTTGATAAATTTGTTGTGACAAATTGTCAAGTGGAATATCCACGGTAGTTTACAAAACATATTAGTACAAGTTTAGGTTCCTTGTAATTTTTTGTGGGAAGTTTCAAGGGCTCAAGGAAACATTTTTAGTAAGAAGAAATAAAACCCTAGTCATGGCCAACAAATCTATTTATAATAACCCTCAAGAACCAACAAATGAGAGACCCTCAATGTTGGAAATGCAAGTCACAAATATCATCCATATTATGAGCTTCCTTATGGAAGCTCTAGTAAACAAGTTTGGAATCATAGAATATGGAGGTTCCAGCTCAGAAGTAAAATCAAAGGTAAACATGGGGTATCAGCAAGATCTAGAGAAGGATTCCTAGAAAGAACCTAATTAAAGAGTAGGTAAATTCAATTACCATGAACCATTCATAGTTCTTCTTTAAGATGGAAGCAAAGGTGGGCATCACGTTGTATTAAGGGAAAATCAATGCTTTAAAATTAAATCACTTGTTGAAGTAGTTAGCGGTTTACTTTAAAGTTCACCATGTTAGCACTTGAAATTTCACCTAGGCTGAGATAGACAAATCTCAAGGCTACATCAAACCATTTCACCTCGTAGCTAGCCCTACGGGATTATGAGAAGGCTCTCTCCGGTCAAACCGGTGGATTTTTTAATAGGATGAGATGACCAATCAAGGTAACAAGATATTAGGCTAGTAAACTGATAAAAGGGGTTTTTAAATAAAATGCGGGGTTTTTTGGCTGCTTGGGAAAATCACACTTGAAAAGAAGAAATATAAAGAACAACACAGATTTACGACTGAGGCAAGGTAGGCAAGAAATTTGAAACCATCAAAACTTAGATTTAAATGGGATGGCAAGACTGGTGAGGAGATGACAAGGGCATAGGAGATGAATCCTTGTCAAACAGAGGAAAACATTAAACATGAACAAACTTATAGGCAGAGCATGGCAGGCATGAATTCTTACCTAAACACTTCATTTGCTCAGTTAGAAATGATCATGTACTGAAATGAAACATAACAGATTACATATGAAACAAGAGAAAAACTTATGCTAAATAATCATACCACAAGGATCTCAGAAGTCAGAGCTGTGAAATTTTCATTAAAAATCTTGCCAATGACTATACAATGAAGCTCTGCTACGCTACAGCAGCTTTCAACCCTTAGAAAACTCTCCTTACCCTACTAGCTAAAAAATTATTTTTATAAACTATTCTCAAGCAAAAACAAGAGATCGTCCCAGCAATCAGGGCGCTGTTTGAACTGCAATTATAAAAATGGCAAAAAAGCGTTTTCTTCTAAAACAGAACCGTGTCCCTAAAAATCCTCTAATTGACTAATAAAAATATAAATGCTGGAGCGCAGATCCTCACATAATCCAGACTGAGGATAAAAGTAGGCGAACTGAGCCCGTTTTCTGCTGTAAAAGAAAACAAATCAACCCAAAAACTCCTGCGTTGTTTCACCTGCAATTATAAAAATGGCAAAAAATGGTTCCTCTATCCTGAAATAAAACAGCATCTTCCTAAAAATTCTCCGATGGCCCACACATGGAATAACTGCTGGAGCGCAGCTACTTTTAAATCACTAACTGAAGTCTTGAAATTGATGGATATCCTCGTTCTGTTTTAGGCGTATCTTGACTTGGCATTTCTTATTGATAAGAGAATGCATCACAAAATCGGGCACTAAACAGGGCAGCCATGCAACACGTATACTTTTAAGATTGTGAATAATGAAACGAAATCCCATCTATGACATCTGGCACAGACAATTATTATGAAGTGATACGTTGAATGAGCCATTTCCAAGAAGGATCAACAAGGTGAGCTCCAATTTCGACCCTTCATGCGCAACAGAATAAACCACTTGCATTGGTTTCACACCTTCCCAAGGACGTTTTAAGGTACACAATTCCCAGATTATCACCCCAAGACTGAACACATCACACTTGTCTGTAAACTATTCATTGCGCAAAAGTTCTGGTGCCATCCACTCACGAGTTCCAGCAGCGGTTGAATCCTTTATGGGGAGCTCTGTCATTAGCCGGGAAAGACCAAAGTCGCAGATTTTAACTGTCCAATGTTTGTCAACAAGACAATTTACGCTTTTCAGATCTCGATGCACTATATTCATCCGCTGTATGCACATCATCCCCCTGCAAATATCACGAAGCATCTTCAATCTTCTTCGCCAACTGAGCTTCTTTCCTTGGCCACTCGTATGGATCAAGTGAGACAGAGAACCCATTTCCATATATTCTGTGACCATTGAAAGATGAGGCGGCTTTGTACAGGCTCCAAGAAATAAGATGACATTTGGATGTCACATGCGGCTTAGCAATGATATTTCATTGCAGAAGTCTTCCATATTCTCCTCAGTCAAATCTTGCTCAAGCAAGACCTTAATTGCAACTTCTGTTCCTCTCCATATGCCTCGAAAAACTTCTCCAAAGGAACCAATACCAACACGGACACCCATTTTCAACTCAGAAAAATCGATATTCCATTCTGGGAATGGTAATAGAGGCTTCGATGTATGAGTTGAAGATTGTAACACTCGATTCCATGAATTAATCATCTCAATTGATTTTTAAGAACTTGTCTTTTGAAATTCTTGTGGACATGAAGGTACTGAAAGACTGCTTTCAGAGGTCTTGTTAATATCTTTTGAAGAGCTGGATTATGGCTTCCTTCCTCTAGAATCAATTCCTTCATCACCAACTGCAAGTACGTCCACCAATACTGTGGAGCCTGCACTAAAGATATATCCTGAAATCATTGCCAAGTTATAGGTACCATAAATTATTATTGAGGAAAAACCCACTGCGCAACCAACTCCTCCAGAACAAAGATAGAGCTTTCTCTGGCACTTGGTTCAGCCTTAATATTCTCTGAAAAATGCACGAAACAACCTTGGGTACAATGAGAAACCATACCTCAATGCTCCAACTCTTTAATCTCTACGACTCCCTAATCAATGCGGCCATGATACCTTCAAATTCTGAGCATAAATAAATCGGAAACAAGCTTCTTATTTGCACATCCTTGGATCTGAAAATGAAAATCCACATATATTTAATATCAACCACTACAAGTTCCTCAACTACTGGACACAATGACTTCAATATCAACTGATGGTCGTAGAAAATCTTCTTGGAACTTGTACTCTGAATGATAAATAGCTCAGCCCTCCTAATGCTGGTGAAAAACAATATATTCGACCCTCTTATAGGTTGATTGGACTCCTTCCCATGGCACTTTTATTTCGGCCCAACCATTGAGAATAAATCAAGCTCCTTCCTGAGATTGGATACACCACCTGCCTGGAGATGGAATGTACCTCTTTGCGCCCCTTGTGTGTTGCATTCCTTGCCATGTATCAGAGTTTTCCCTCTTTTAAATTGACTACTCCAACACTGTCATCTCCATCTTTGTATTCAATAATGACAACGAACCAGTAAAGTAAGTAGTGGCCCCAAATTAATAACCACAATCACCGTGCACCTTAAACATATAATGAGCTAGTTTGTGATGAAGACTACACCAAACTTCATAAATACCCAATAGCCCTGATAGCAACCTCCGCATCTATCACCGTCTTTGAACAGGCCTGACTTCCTACAGCTATTTTTGATTGGAAAGGAATCTGTTTCACCAAGCTGACATACGCGCATTCACCACAAGGGTATATGAGGCTATGAATATTTGATCAAGATCTGGACCTGCAACATCAATTTTCCAGCATCAATTTTCTCGAAGAATTCTCTTTCCCACGCGACCCCTCTCTAACTTCATCCAACACACTTGCAAGTTGAAGTCGTTGATAGTAAACTGGACCAATGAACATTTCACAAGTAAGCTCTGTACCAAGGGTGCCACTGTAGAGAACCTCTGTGCCATGATAGTTGAAACCATAAGAAGATAAAACTTGACTAAATTCATCAACAATAGAGTCTGATGTATGTTTTGTTTTCTTTGTGCTTTTACAGAGGTAGTCGCTGCCAGTTGAAGAGCTGAAGAACAAATTACATAATCTAAAAAGCAACATTTAAATGATTTCTTCTTCAAAACCCTGTTTTGAAGAAGAATCAATCTCTGACATGAGACGGAGTCTAACACACCATACAGACGAAAAATAGAAATTTTCATTTTTTATTTTGAAATTAGAGGGTCATGCTCTGACCTAATAGAAAAATCCACACGAAAACCTTAAGGCTAAAGATATATCCTCCAATGATTAAGTGGGAGGATCTTAAAACTCTAATAAAATCTCAATTCTAGCCTATTGGCTATGTAGAGGACCAATGGTTATGGTGACATTATTTAAAGTAAAGACAAGGGTAGAGTGTATAGGAGTACACCGGGGAATTCAAGAAGATGGAAATGATGTTGAGTATATGCCCCATAAACCCATATGTAATCCTCAAGTGTTTATGGGGTTTACACAACCATTTGTGAAATCAAGTGATGTTGTTCACACCTAGAATAGTGGATGAGGCCTGCACACAAGTGTAATATCGGGAAAACATAGGCCAGCAAAAAGGGTAGTCAAATGGTTCAAATAAGAAGAAAACTAGGAAGCTTCCAAGGAGGGGAAGAAGAAGTAGAAAGTGATGAATGAAAAGAATATAGTAGCCACTGCACATTTGTGTGAATATCCTAGCAACCACTGCAACATTGATGGTCACATAAAGGATAAGTGACAAAAATTACATCTAGAGCTCAACCTAAAGAACCAAAAGAAGGATGGGAAGAAGAAATCTTATCACCACATATTTAAGTAATCATGTGGAAATAAATTCTAATGTGGATGAAAATATTTTCTCTACCTCAATCCAGAATGAGGTGAATCTCAGTGGCTTTCATCAACAAGAAGAGAATAAGATGACCAAACTTTTCCATATGAAGATACAAGTCAAGAAGATCAATATTGATGCTCTATTTGACTCTGGATCATAATAAAATCTCATAGAATTGGATCTTGTCAACAAACTTGGTTTAAGGTCCATGATCATCCTACCCCATATCTAATGAAATGGGTCAATAAGGTGGTAAAGATAAAGGTAACGCAACATGGTGAAATTAAATTTGATATTAGTGTTGATTTTATTGATGAAGTAGAATTAGATGTAGTTCCACTTGATATGTGGAGTTGTGTTTGGGAGTCCCTACGTGTATATGAGGGATGTAATCTTCATGCAGAGAGCCAAACAATATAACCTCTTCAAGGATGGAAAATCCTTCATCATCAACATGCACAAAGGGCAAGTAAAAAATTTCACTATTAAGTGTTAATTAGGCCAACAAATTAATTACTTCGAGTAAAAAGTATGTTTTATTATTCTTAAGAGAAAATCATTCTATAGAAGAGTCAATGAGAGCAAACTCATCTTTAGAGGGTTGTACTAAGGAATAGAGATAACAACAAGAAGAGTTTCTATAGGCATACAAGGAAATGTTTTAGGAACCTAAAGGGTTACAACCCAAGAGGAAAGTGGAGCATGGGATCTAATTGTTGCCAAAATCTCCATTGCCAAACATTGGGCTATACAAATAGTCTATTATGAGAGAAAGTGAAGTAAAGAAGAAATTACAACAACTACTAGAGTAGGGTGTGATTCAACGAATTACCTCACCTTATGGGTCACCCATCATGACCGTGCCAAAAAAGGATGGGAATTATAAAATGTGCATTAATTATAGGGTGCTAAACAATATTATACTCAAGAATAGGTACCCCCTACCTAATATACATGATTTATTGGATTAGTTGTAGCAAGATAAATACTTCACCATGATGGATTTAAAATTAGGGTATCTGTTGAAAATAGCAACAAGAAATGCTAAAAATAGAAATTCTATAAATAGCATTGTTATAGATAGCATTTTAGGTACCAGTGTTGAAAATAGCAACAAGAAATGATAAAAATAACACTGCTATAAATAGCATTTCAGGATATAATCAAATTTTAATTAGTCCCTGGAATTGAGAATTAAATTTCGAATTTGATCTCATCAGCTGTTTGAAAAATAATTAATTAATTCATCTTGAGTTAATTAGTTGGATAAAATCAAACATGAAGTCTTTGTGAAGACATGCAATAGTTATCCCTTTGATTGAGGAAGTTATCCCTTAATTAAGGAGATAAGGATGAGTTGTATTTGAGTTGTAATTAATTAGCTCAGTTAACTAAGTTAAGTCCAGTTAAATTAGTTCCAAACAATTGGAGGAACTAACTGTGATTTCAGTCAGTTAATGCATGCATGCATGCAACTAGTGTTCTCCAGATAACTGAATATTCTCTCATAAATAACTCATGCATGTCAGTTCAGAGAAAGGCCCAGTTGAGATTAAATGAAGGGACAATGTACTATCACTTGGAGGAATTTTCCTATAAAGGAAACTCATCCATGCAGAAGGAATGAACTCCTTCAGGATTGCGCAGTTATTTCATAGGTCAGTGTTGTGTGTGAGGTGAGAATTACACAGGTTGCAGCTAGAGGACCCAGGAGAAACTGCGCAAGCAAATAGGAGGCTTGGAGGACAAAAGGAAGGCATATGTTTTGTCGATTCTGTCTATGAGCAGCAATGAGGGATTGTACTGAGAGTTTGATAGCTTGTGAGCTAAAGCTTTGTGTAATCTTGAGATATTTCCACTTGTATGATAACATAGATAGTGGGGTTTTTAGCTAAGGCTTTCCCCAGAGTGTTGGGTTGTGTTATATTCTTTGAACCCTATATTAGGTTGGGCGAACCTAACTATGGTTTTTGGTCCATGGTTTTGGACGCGATGGTTTTCGGTCCATGGTATTGGATGCTTCGGCATGTATAAATATGTATTGTAACATTGAAAGGAAAATAATGGAAAATCAAGCTAGTAGTACTGGTTTTGGGATCCAGTGGGAAATCTCTGTGTATATGTGTTTTATGTGTTATGCTCTCGCATTTTTATTTTTCCTGTGATTTAGAATCCGTATGCAAGTAATTTCTTTACGGGGTTAAAACCTACACAGAGTATTCTTCTGTGTTTCATGTGTGATTGAATCTTCTTCTCTGTTATATGTGTTCTATTTGATCTTGCTCAAAATCGATTAAGCTTCTGCAATTTTGATTGTAGAAGTAGATCAAGTATTTTTCTTTAGTACACTATATAATTAGTTTAATCTACTGTGAAATTTCTACATGGTATCGGAGCAAAGGTGATCAAAGCAGAGAACAATGTAGAAGGGAGAAGTTTGAAGTTTGAAGTTCTTGATTCTAGGTACAAAATCGATTTCTTATAACATCTCAAAGTTCACCAATGGCGTTCAATGGCTTGAGACTAGAGCATGCCCTAGATGGAAGCTCAAATTACATAGCATGGAAGGATCACATCGAAGCAGTATTAGAGGATAATGGTTTAAAGGACTTCATTGATCAAGAAGTCCTCAAGCCAGCAGCAACTAATGCCTAAGAATTGGATATAAGGAAGAAATGTGTGGCGAGAGAAAGGAGGATTCTTCTGGAGGGAGTTCGAGACGATATTTTCTCGAGTCTCCATGGGAAGGAGACTCCGTTTTCAATGTGGAAGACATTGAAGGATCTATATCAAAACAACAATGATCAGAGGAAGTTGGCACTGAAGGACAAGCTTCAGAAAATCAAGTGTGAAAAGGGTGGCACGATCTCTACATATCTGAACAAGCTCACCACCTGTAGGAATGAGCTTTGAAGTGTAGGAATCATGATAGTCGATGATGATATGGTGAGTCTTGCTCTCCTCGGTCTTCCTAAAAGCTAGAATAGATACCAAGAATTAGTGAACGGAAGAGAGAAACTGCCAGATTGGGAACGACTGTGGTCGGATCTGATGCAGGAAGAGATTAGGAGGAGAACTAGAGATGGTTCTTCATCCAAGGAGGATGAAGAAAATTTCACCTTAGCAAGTAAGGCAAGGAAAGGGAAGGAGAAGGATTCTCATCCCAAATCAAGTTCTTCTCATGGAGGGAAGAAGATTGAAAAATCTAAAGTGAGATGCTTTAATTGTCATGAGGTGGGCCTTTATGCAACTAATTGTCCATTGAATAAATCCAAGAAAGGATCATCGAAAGGATCTGAAGGTGAGGCATTGGTCTTTCAGTTCGAATTGGATTTTACCCTCATCACATGCATGGTTTCATCGATGATGGGTTGTGGTTGGTTTCTTGACAGTGGAGCCTCATTCCACATGATCGACGATAAGAGTTTTTTCACTATGTTAGAGGAGAAAGACCTTCAGATGTGCATAGAGATGGGTAATGATGAAAAGTATAGTGTTTCAGAGTGGGCATGGTTACTTTTCAGAGGGAGCATGGAGCTCGCATCACCTTGACAGATGTGAAGTATTTGCCAGGACTGAAGAAGAACTTGGTATCGATTGTGATGTTGGAGGATAAAGGCTATGATGTAGTCTTATGTAAGGGAAAGGTTTTCCTTAGACACACGACCACGAGACATGTGAAGCAGATCGGTTCAGGAGTTAAGAATCTGTATGCTCTTGAGGTTCAAGATGCATGAAAAGCCTTGAGGAGCAAGGTAGATGTTGGAGACTTGGTGGTTGAGAGGGATAGTACATTACCTCTCAACATGCAGTGCCAGAAGAAGTCTCAGACAATTGTGACGGAGCCACAATTGGTGAAGCAGCTTCAGGAGGTTGTGGAGCAACCACAACTGGAGAAGCCAAGAGGAGATAGAGTGGAGGCATCCACTGGTGCAAAGACCTCCAGTAGGGGAAACTTCAAGCCAAGTGGGCAGAGGGATCACATGCATCCATACCTCTAGGTGTGAGGTGGGACGATGTGAAGTGATAGTCTCAAGAAGGCTGAAATAGGGGTAGGATCCTTGAGGTACCCAACCTCTTTGATTGGACCTTGCTACGAGAGCCCTGACAAGGACTAGAAAGTCTGGCTGAGTGGGTAGAGAGGGATGTGGATGGAGCGGCAAAGAGAGCTACAGTGCAGGAGTCCCAAGACAAGGCAGAGCTAGTAGGCTGCAACAATGCGAGAGGCACAGGAGTGTTGCACCAGTGCAGGATGGCATAGAGAGGTGTGAAATGGTGTGAGATGCAGGGAGTTTTTGCAGCAGCGCAGAGGTTAGAGAGGGAGCACTTGTTGGTGGAAGAGGGAGCTTCAGCATCAGAGGGTGTTTCTAGCCCAACAAGGATGTTGGCGGGGAGATCATTTACTTACTTCTTAATAACTGAGTTGTAGTGCAATAGTGGGCAGCACGATGCAACATGATGAGAGGAGGTGCAATGCAGATGCAGTGCTGGGAGATAGGACCAACAGCAACACGGATGCAGTAGGAGGAATCAATGTGATTGATGTAGTCAGAGATCAAAATGACAGAGGCTAGAGCAGTCAGATACTAAAGGGCACAGAGGTGTAGAGTTTTCAGTCAACAGAGGCAATAAAGGTTAGAGACTTGGGAGATAAAGGCATCATTCTGATTCAGGTTGGATATTTTTGTTTTTGAGTTGTTGGAGCAACAACACTAGTGAGAAGTGTTGCATGCAGAACATTCCAAAGGTTCAGGATCAGGTTCGGGTTGAATGCATTTCTTGTTGAGAGGGAGTGTTGAAAATAGCAACAAGAAATGATAAAAATGGAAATGTTATAAATAGCATTGCTATAGATAGGATTTCAGGTACCACTGTTGAAAATAACAATAAGAAATGATAAAATAGAAATGCTAAAAATAACATTGCTATAAATAGCATTTCAGGATATATTACAATTTTAATTAGTCCCTGAATTAAAATTCTAATATGATCTTAGCAGTTGTTTGAAAAATAATTAATTAATTCATCTTGAGTTAATTAGTTGGAGAAAATAAAAAATGAAGTCTTTGTGAAGACATGCAATAATTATCCCTTTGATTGAGGAAGTTATCCCTTAATTAAGGAGATAAGGATGAGTTGTATTTGAGTTTTAATTAATTAGCTCAGTTAACTGAGTTAAGTCCAGTTAAATTAGTTCCAAGCATTTGGATGAACTAATTGTGAGTTCAGTCAGTTAAAGCATGCATGCATGCAACTAGTGTTCTCCAGATAACTGAATATTCTCTCATAAATAACTCATGCATGTCAGTTCAGAGAAAGACCCAATTGAGATTAAATGAAGGGACAATGTACTATTAGTTGGAGGAATTTTCCTATAAAGGAAACTCATCCATGCAGAAGGAATTCAATCCTTCAGGATTGCACAGTTATTTCAAAGGTCAGTGTTGTGTGTGAGGTGAGAATTACATAGGTTACAACTATAGGACTTAGGAGAAACTGCACAAGTAAATAGGAGGCTTGGAGGACTAAAGGAAGGAATATGTGTTGTCTATTCTGTCTATGAGCAGCAGTGAGGGATTGTATCGAGAGCTGGATAGCTTATGAGCTAAAGCTTTGTGTAATCCTAAGATATTTCCACTTGTATGATAATACGGATAGTGAGGTCTTTAGCTGAGGCTTTCCCCTTAGTATTCTGCTGTGTTTCATGTGTGATTGAATCTTCTTCTCTATTATATGTGTTCTAG
>APFE031395326.1:5624-17912 GCA_000404065.3 Pinus taeda
TAAAAAAACTTAAAATACAACTCTATTATACCAAAAATAATACATTTGAATTTATAATTTTCACATCCATATTAACTATAACAAATATTTAAAAATAAAATATTGATAACATGTAATTTGTTAATCTTAAAATGAGTGCAACATAAATACTCAAAATTCCCTTTTGTTCACTTCGATATTAAAATACTTTACACACTTTCTCCTCCTCCTCTTTTTTTTTTTCACATATAATAAAATTAAATATATTAAAAATCAAATAAATATTTCTATTAACAAACCTTACTCCTTAAAATTTTATAGGTAGCCTTTTCCCTTTTTTTTAATTAAATACAAAATATTTTATCAATAAAATAAAATTTCACTCTTTCCTTAATAACAAATATTTTTTTGTTACAATGTTATTTATACTAAGTTTTACCTTATTCCACTCCCTTCCTCTTCCCTTGATAATGTACTAGCATGTTTGTTTCATTTATTTTTTATCGCCTTCTAAATGGAAATGTACATGAAAGAGTAAACAAGTTTACGTCAGTATTTCACTAGTTAGCTTACCATCTCCAAAATTGCATTCTACATGGAGAGACGTTAGATATGAAAATAGTCATAGAAACTAAAAGACTAAAATGAGTGCACTAATACAGGTTGAGTAGGCCGAGGAAATAGATTATAAGATCAAAATACAAAATTACCATAGAGGAATTAAGTAGAGGGATTTGAATCAATAGTGGCAACTTGAATTGAGACTTCACTATTGTTGGGGTTTCTACTATTCGGAGGAGGAATACCCAAGTGGTGGTTAATATTATCCAAGCATTGGGTGTTGATGGAGGTATTCCACAGAGTGAAATATATTTGCTTTGTGCTCAAAATGATTCATTAAAATGCTGCCCAAGAGAAACTTCAAGTGCAAGTATAGGTTGATGGTGTACATGTATTGGTTGAAGTTGCCTCCAGTGTGGCCCACATTCGAAACCTAGTCAGCTAGCTTATTGAGAATCCCTGTGTCAGCTTTGTTGCCATGTTGAGGCTTCTTCATGTTCTAGGCGGGCGAATTCTTCCTGAATGGGTTCAGGGTTGAGATCCTAGAATTTGGTAGTGATTTCTTCCAAGTGTTGGGTTGTTCGAGAGTGGCCCTAAGAGGCATACTCCCGATAATATGCTTCACCTTTGCAAACAAGTACCCGTTGTCAGGCCATGGGAAAAGCAACAACATAACGACATAATCCAAAGGTCCAAGGCAAGGGGGGAGAGCATTTTTCCAAGAAATAACAACCACATAGGTGTTGGAAATGTGTTCACTACTGGGGGAGGGTGAATCAGTATTGATGGCCTTTATATCAATTTTAAAAGTTTTTTACCACAATATCAAATAGCCACACACATCCACCATATTAGTTTATAAAAAATATAAAGCAACAATAACTCATAAAATAATAACATGAGAAACATCAACACAAACAAGCACACATAAGAACACAAGTATTTATGCTGGAAATCCTTTTGGGAGAAAACCACCCTACTACTGCTGCACTGCTCAATTATTTTATTAATATGTTGAACAAATTTTACATGGATTAGCTTACATCCATAAGCCGGTAGACTCAACTTCTTTTACAATATGATGACACATATCAGACATGAATATTGTTTCTCTCACGGATCTACGAAAATATATCCGCTGGAAGCTCCCACGACCAACGATCCTCTCCCAACTAATATTGGACTATCCAACTCCCACTAGATGGAGAAACATCTTCCTTCTACTGAATCTGCCAAATCACTATCTACTCTAAAGCTTCCACTCCTTCAATTCATCCATGCAAACCATGTTTCGTAAATGTTTCATACTAGGTTCTCAATCTGCCCAACATGAGCAACCCAACAACACCATCATTTTTCACAACAAATCTAAATCAAGAACTTTGTCCTGGAGAGAGTTATTTCTTCACTTCTTCTCACACCAAAACACTGCTCTCAAATACACCACAAGCTCCCAATTTTCTACCACAAACAACACACAAATTTTGAATCTTCTTCTCAACTCTATCTCTGATTTTTGCACACAATTCTCTGATAAAACTCTACAAAACAATGTGAGCAGTTGTTGCAATTTCTGCTCTCTCACAATGCCTCACAATGGCATACTCACACACTCTCAAGACCACCAAGCCAATAGATTCAAACGCTTCCTCTATTTATCATTTTTCTTTGCTAAGCCACTTAGAAAATGTTACAGGTTATGGATCACTAAACAATTCTTTACACACGCTTCAGATTTAGTTGAGATAGGCTTTTTGACCAAATCAACCACTAACTCCACTAACCCTTTGATATCTTCAACCATGTTCAATTTCTAGAGGCTCCACGAACTTTTTTGACCATATGTCGAAAAATTTCGATCAAGAACATCTCCACAACAGAAAAATCAATTGAGTAGCGTGAGGAATGCAGAGAAAAACTTGTGAAATCCCCCAGTCGCATTGGTTCCATGTGATTGGAACCTTCAGAAGCACTCATAGGTATGTCTGTTAGTGACTGAAGCTTTTCAATTGCTCCCATGACCCATCACCCATGTGATTGGGGTAGAGGATGGTCAAAAATCAGTGAAATCAGCTCAGATTCTACTCAACCTTCTTCCAAAGCTTGACAAGCCTCAATAGGACCTTTGAAAGTCACTCACACCTCTACAACACTTCACCAAGTCACTACCATATCACCAACACCATCACAAGTAAAACTAGGTTGATTAGGATGCCAACCAACATGCATATTAAACATCTGGGCCATCAAACTTCTCTACGACATCTCTGCCATCAGTATGTAGCTCCAGTACCTATCAGACATCCTCTAACACCTGTACAACCATCTCAATTCCTCTCCAAGCCCTATATATCATAGCATCAACATGTGGACCTACTCTGGGACATGGAGATCTAATCAGTAAGGCTCGTCATCTCTAAACCCTTTAGCATCCACCAACACCTGTATGCAGTAAGATGATTAAGGAGATCATCATATCTCTACTTTGTATTGACAATGCAACACAACTGCACAACTAATCATCAAGGCAACTACAACACACCATCATCCAATTCAATAACAACAACATGAACATAAAGACCATGACAACCTATGCTCACACTCTCTATGTATCATTTGCAAATCACTGCTCCATCCCCACATATCCATGCTAGTAGACATGCCAAAGACCATCTATTTATCATCCATACATAAGCCATCTGCAACCACACATACACATGCATAACCAAATCACTTGCAACCCAAGCAACCAGGTTGACATCAATGCCAACCAACAACACATATCCAACACACATCAATGCCAACAATAGGATGGGGACAAGAGCAAGTGGCTAAAGACCAAAGATAACCACATAGTAAGAAAAGAAAGGGTGTGCAGAAGCCAGCCAAAGGATTGAATTTGACAATAAATGGAGAAGTCAGGGGCGATGTGATTGACACACCAATAGATATACATAACAAGTATACGAGAGTAACAAGGGAAAGCTAAAGAAGGATACATAGGCCGCAAAAGAAGGGGGGTTGTAGGGAATGAAATCAGACTCAATAGAATCCAAAGATGAGACTGGAGAAAGAACACAAGCCAAAATGAGAATAAGACTATGGAGGGGATTAAAACTAGAATAGAAGCCAATGACGACAAAAGTCTATTGATGTTTGGAGAGGTTCACCCCGTATGTGCTTGAAGGATTCACTACAAGGTTAACAATGTGCATGGCACTTTGGAGTGATAATGGAAACACTTGCTCAGTGTGCCATGTTTTAGAGTCGTCGTCCATGGAAGTAGGATTTTCCAATTAGAGGAGAATAGGAGGGGGAGCAGGGCGAGAGAGCTAGGCCTAGCTAAAGCTCACAAAAGTGGGTCAGCTAGTGCCCACAAAATGATTTGATAGGCAGACATAAAATGTAATGACCATAACAACCCAAAACTTGAGCTAGTCAAGAATGAGAAGGGGAATAAGTAAAAAATTCGGGAGGGAGGTGGAAGATAACAGGGAATGATAATTACACTTTGCACGAGCGAGACTAGCCATGGCCTAGCGTTTCGAGCTAGATTCAATAAAAATGACATAGATTGGCATAATACTAGGGCTAACTAAGTCCTTGACCAAGGCTCCTCAACGTGACAACGTATAAAGTTTGGTTATAGGACCATGTTGCCATGTCCTCAACCATTTGACTTAAAGAAGTAGTGGCAACCCACCTCCCCCTCTTTTGCATACCTGTCACCCTATCCAAGATCTCTACTACCATGTTTTTTTTTTCTTTATAAGAACGGTTATGGGATTTCATTAACTAATTGGCTAACGGCCTCAAATTTGGTTATAGGAGAAGGAGCAGAATTCCGCATGGCTTTCCAACAAGAGGAATAAAGCTCCTACGCTTTTCAGCTTCCTTTTTTTAAATTTGGTATAGTGAGCTTTTGCTGCTAATTTCCCAAGCTGAAAGATACAAACAAACTGTTGTAAAATAAAGTAATAAAACATGACTCTTTAAGGGATCGGTTCCCAAAGGGTTTCCTTGTCTCTGAGAATAGTGCCAACATCTAAGTGAACTGCCTTGTTTGCCTCGATGTCAACTTCTTTGTTATTGTTTCTTAAAACATGAAAGTATTTCAGATTCAGGGACTTTTTCATGCTTTTGATCCTTGTAATTATCCTTGCCAGATGCAGATCTGCTGGGTTGGAATTGTTCACCACTGCATTTATGATAATGTGGGAGTCTCCAAAGACATTTGCCTCCTCAAGTCCCAGCTCTTTGAGGAGTTTGATACCTTGGAAGAGGGCCATCGCCTCAGCTTGTATGCTTGAGGAATGGCCTAATCCCCAAGCAAATCTGTGTGAAGTAGTGCCATCTAGATTAATGATAAGTCCTCTCGCACCAGCAATTCCTGGATTCCCTTTTGCTACCCCATCAAAGAAGAGAGAGGGAAGTGGTTGATTGGACAACCAATACTGAAAGTCTCCTTCATTTTTCCTGATTTGCCATTCTTTGAGGGATGAAGGGGAGCTGCTCAATTTTTGAAATTTGAAATTGAGAACAGATCCCAAATCTCAGTCTTGGTGACTTAGATTTAAATCATCTCCCTTGTCTTCCAGCCACTCGACTAGCTGACTTTTCACTGAGTTGGCAACTATTTTGTAGTCTTGTTCCTTGCTCTGGAATATCCTTCTGTTTCTTTCCAACCAAACTTGCTAACTGATAAATTTAGGCAGAGCACTCCACGTTGACCTGATTGTTATATTTTTTGGAAGAGGGCCTAGATATCTGATCATCCAGCATGCGAACAGTTCCGAAATTGAGGCGGGGAAAGTGAATTTGTATTTCCAAGGCACAAGAAGCTCCTGCCAAATAGAGACTGCAAACTTGCACTCGACCATGAGATGAAAGGCGGTTTCTGAGTTTTCTTTGCACATCATGTAGCAAGAGGGCCCATAGATGCCCCTTTTCTGGAGCCTGTCTTCTGTGAGAATTTTTTGATGGCAGAGAAGCCAACATAAGTGGTCTATTTTGGGATTGAATGGATTTTCCATATGCCAACCCAGGGAGCAGGATTTGGGGGCACATGGGGACGCTCAAGACACTTAGCGTATCCCTGAGCTACCGTGTAGCCTGCTTGAGTTGAGCCCCAACCTCTCACGTCCTGCCTGTACGCATGAGTGGGAGCCAGCCAGTGTAAATTTATGTAGAGCGTAGCCAACTCTGAGTGCAGTGCGAGAGGAACAGGGAGTTGCTTCCAACCCGCCCAGGCATCCTCCTTCCAAGTCGATATGTCCCACAGAGTATTGATGTTCTCCTTAGACGTCCAACGCTTCAACTCTGACATGCCTCTCAGCTCATCCAACATAGGTCTACCCAGGATGCTATCATTCCACAAATGTATTCGTTTACCATTCCCTGGGATCCAGAAAGCGTAATTGCTTATCAGCAAGCCAATTCTGTTGATGAACATACTGAGAGGAGTTCTGAGTTGATTTTTGGGTTGTTCCAGGCATCTAAGTCTAGTTCCTCTAAAGTATTTCCTCCACAGTGCAACCTGTACCCAACCTGGATTAGGCGCTATGATTTTCCAAATCAATTTGGCTCCCATGGCTAGATTTTGAACTCTGAGATCTTTGAAGTTCAATCCTCCCTTGTAAATTGGCTTGGTGACTATTTCCTAGTTGACTAGGGAAATTCTCTTTTCGTTTTGTTTGCCTCCTTTCCAAAAGAATTGTCTGATTAGCTCCTCCATCCTTTCGATGATTCCAACAGGTGCCAGAAGGACTGAGAATTTGAATAACGGAAGACTGTTGAGCACTGCCTTAATGAGCACTGATTTTTCGACGATATTGAGCCAAGAAGATCCCCAGGCTTGCATTTTTGTTTTGAATTTGTCTAGCTGCGGGTACCAGTCTTTGCTCAAGGCCCTCCTATGGAAAATTGGCATCCCAAGATATTTAAATGAGGACCAGGTAGCAGAGGCTGCAAATCCTAGGCATCTGGCTATTGAGTTTGCAGTTGAAACGGGGATATTCCAACAATATATATTGCATTTGTCCTTGTTTAATACGCTGCCTGAAACCTTACTGTAGTCATCCCGAACTTCTTTGAATTTAATAGCTGAGTGAAGAGAAGCAACCCCCAGCAGTAATGTATCATCCGCAAAAAGGGCATGGTTGATCTTTTTACCCCTCTTGAAATGCACAGGCCAGCGATTTCATGATCTTGTTGCTTTTTATCTAGGTAGAAGCCGAGGACAGAGGCCTGAAGGACGAATGGGGGGGTGAAAGGGGACACCCTTGCCTCAGCCCTCTTGAGGCTTTGAAAAAATCAGCCGCCCTACCATTCACCAGGGGGGAAATCCAAGGTTATGAAATACATGCTCTGATCCATTTGATGAAGTTTTGACCGAACCCCACTTTATGTAGTGTAGAAATTTTGAATAATATGACACTTATTCATAGAGTATCCTGATTATACACTATTTGCGGAGTCATTCATAATACATAACCTCCTCTACATTGATCATCAATTTAGCCGTATTAAGAAACATTCGCATGCGCACATTGAAGCATCAATCACACATATCAACACAGTATGTACCCGGGGAAAGCATAAATCTGAAAACCCCCAACTATTTGTATACTATATTGATTGAGAACATGTAACAATACATAGTACAATACTCCTCGCAAGTACTCAGTACTATCTCCACCTGTTACACACAAACTAGCTCAGATCTGAATCAATCACAGGCTCAAATCTCCTCCGCTGCTTGCCTGCCTCCACTGTGCAATCCTGCATGAGAATGGATTAGAATGGCTGAACCAAACTCGTATTTACCTTCTGTAGCACTACACAATCGTCATTGGAAATATCAATCCATGCATGTGCAAATCTCATGCACAACTATAGTCACAACTGACAGCTGTCTTGCCCTTTCACTCACCTCTAACACTTGTCTCCACTGAACTGTCCATGCACTGAGTTAACTAACGTATTCTCTAGTTGATTTATGAGTTAATAATTAGTGAATTAATTAATAATTAATTCACACCACTCATCACTTAGTCTATTGATCAGTTAGACTAAATACAACTAGTTAAACTACGTCAAACTGAACACAACTCCATCAACTCCTCAATCAACTCCACAAAACTCAATCACTGAAGTTCTAACTGAAGTCCTTCATGCAATAACTCAAGTAACCCATAGGAAACACATATTTTCTTCTGGCAACTGCATGTGCCAAATCGGTAGCTCGAACTGAAGTGCTCCAAGAGGATAAGATAATGTTTATAGTCCAAATATTACTAAGGGCTAATAATATTTGATTGTTTCTATTTTTTAGCCTAGAAGTCTAAAAATAGACTCTGATCACACCGCTGTGAACCAAAATAGAAGTCCATCTATTTTTCCCAACATGACCAATCATCCACAAATAGCATCCTGCAACTCATAGACCATGATCCATATGTCTAAAAATAGACTTTGCGCCAAAAATAGCCTACGGGCCCACTTAGTGAAGGTGACTTCTTTTCACTAAGCTCCATCATCTTGTTGCATTCTCAACATGTAGTACATCAAACAAAAAATTATGTCTAACACAATCAAATGCATTTGCTAAGTATAGTTTAATAGCCATACCTTTTTATTTTCGATGAAGGCTGGAGTGGATCGCCTCTTGAACCAGCACGAAATTGTCAATAAGCTATCTGCCCTGAATAAATCCACCTTGGTTATATGGGATGATTTTGGGAAGAATTCTTTTCAACCTGTTTGCTATCACTTTGGTTATAACTTTGTATCCAATATTACATAAAGAAAATGGGCGAAATCTGTTGAAAGAATTTGCTCCTTTCTCTTTGGGAATGGGGGCGAGCAGGTTGAATTTGTGTAGCCTCCAATCTTCTAGCAATCTTGGGAATTCTGAATCATTTTGAGGAACTCCTTCTCAACGATCTGCCAATAGGTTTGGAGAAATCTAGGCGTGAAACCATCCGGTCCCGGAGCTTTGTCAGGACCCATTGCGAAAAGGGCCTCCTTGACTTCCTTGTGCGTGATTATGCTTTCAAGTGCCTGGTTCATCTTGGAGGTGATAAGGCTAGGGGCAGCTTCCAATAGGCTGTCATTATGCTCAACTAATAGATCCCCCCTGTACAACTTCCCAAAGTGTTCTGAGGCTGCCTTTTTTATGCATGTAAAATCCTTAAGGACGTTCTTATCTTCTTTTATTCCATGATGGAATTATGCCCTTTCCTGGCTTGGGCTTGTTTATGAAAAAAGGAGGAGTTTCTATCGCCAGATTTAAGCCAAAGACTTCTGGACTTGAGCCTCCAATATTCCTCTTCTGCCAGGCAGGCCTTATGGAAACTTTGCTGGAGCCTAGCCTCCTTTTCCAACTCTTCTTTAGTAATTTCGGCTGCTTCAAGATGAAGGTGCTGACTTTCTAGCTTGGTTTGGATTTTTTTCCTTTGCACAACAGGGTTGGGCAGGGTCTTAGCCCAATTTTTTAACATGGCTTTAATTCTTCTGAGTTTTTCCTCCCAAACAAAGAAGGCGGATCCCTTGACAGGGTCCTTCCAGCAGTCTCTGACCTTTTCCATGAAGTCTGCCTCTTTGATCCAGAGAGAGCTGAATCTGAAAGGAATAGGCCCCAGGTCCTTGGGGGTCAGCAACTCTAGGCTAATGGGCTTGTGATCTGATACACTGTTGTGGAGATTGCGCGTTCTAGCTTCTAGTCCAAGAAGCAGGAAGGAGCTTTGCACCAAAAATCTGTCAAGTCTTGCCGCTATGTGACCCGGCCCAACTCTCTTGTTTGACCACGTGAACTTGCCAGTAGTCGGTTTAATGTCAATCAAATCCCAATATTGCATGATATCTTCCACTAATTCTCTTCCAAGATCCCTGACTATATTGCCTCCTCTTTTTTCTGATGAGAGGAGGGTGAGGTTGAGATCTCCGGCTATGATTATATTCTCCAAATTTTCTAGATTTGCCAAGTCTTTGATGGAGTCCCAACATGATGTTTTCTCCCCTATATTGTTAGGAGCATATACATTGACGAGACAAATAATTTCCTTAGATTATAAGTGCTGCAATTTTAACAAAATCTAATGCATGTTCAAGGACTCAGAGATTAAAAAGAACTTATTTGGATTCCAGAGCGACCCAAGTCCTCCCAATGCTCCACGGGCAGAGGTTGCTTGCGCTCCGTCTTTTTGCCAATTTTTTTTGCTTCCCTAGAGGAAGGTTGAATCCTCCAATTTAGTCTCCTGGATGAGAAGAATATCTGGGGCTTCCAATCTTATTAAGCTCTTCATAACTTCTTCCTTGGCTTTGGTGCCCAATCCCCTACAATTCTAGGAGACTATCTTCATCATTTACTTTTGTTGTGATGAGCTCCTTTAGAGCTCTGGGTTTGGATCCTCTTCATCTTCGGGGTTTTTGCTAGAAGTTTCTCTAGTGTTGGCTGGCTGCCCTGAAGCTTGTCTTTTTATGTTTCTTGATCTATCTTTTCTTTTGTTGACATTCGCCCTCTTGTGGATCTTCTAGGGGTAGACTATGATTCCCCTATTTCCCCTTCTTCCTCTGAATCCTCGAACTCTTGGGTTTCCTCTTCTTCTTCTGACATCTTCCCTTTGGATCTCTCCGGTACACTTGTGGATTTAGGTGGAGAGGTCTCCTTCGAAATTTCTGGCTCCTGTGTATTCATGATTTCAGATCCCAGTATCTCAAATTTGTTCCCTTGGCTTTTGGCTGGACTCTGAGAAGGCACCGCTTGTGGAGCTCTAGCATTTGAATTTGCGTTCTTCCGGAGTGAAGTTTTGGGTCGCTTTGCCTGATTCCAACCTTCTTCCTTCCTTTTTTCTTCTACCCCTTTGGTCGGGGAGTCTCTAGTGAAGTGTCCGTAGACGTGACACTTCCGGCATTTGAAAGGCAACTGTTCATAGTCCAATTTTTGTACATGCATCCAGGGACCTACCATTATTTTGATGGCTTCTGGTAGTCCAACCTCCAGATCTACCTCCACACAAATTCTGACGCAATCGTACTGATCTTTGCTGTTGGCTTTGTCTATGAACTTCCCAAGAGAGTTTCCTATATGTTTCAGAGAGTCCCAATTCCAGCAGTGAACGGGGAGGTTGGGGAGCCTTACCCAGACCGGGACCGCTGAAGGCACGTCCACCGCCAGATCGAAGTCTGGCGTCCATTTATTTAAATACAGTCCTTGAGGGCCCATGAAGTAGGGGCCATTCCTGAAAATGAGATCCTTGTCCTCTTTTCCAGAAAATTCGAATAAGAAGTATCCTCTTCCGAGGAAGTAAGAGGTTACCTTGTTCTTTATCAGCAGTGCCCAGTTTCTAGCAACCCAGTTCTCCGTTGATTTCGGGGAAGGCCAGAGACCCGTGAACTGACCGACCAGAGCACGATCTGCTAAGGATAAAGCAACCTGGATCGGACCTTCAGGCGAAAGAGCGATCTTGGGGATATCTTCTAGCTTTTTCACGAACTTAGCAGCTTCTACACATTTCTTCTTGGGCAGAGAGGCCAGCAAAGATCTGAAGGCCTCAGCAGCAGAGGGTGGAGGAGGGGAGGAAGACCCCTGGGGGGAGTCAGCTTCTCCATGGAGGGCTAGTAGATCTAACCCTGGACGGCCGCAAGTTGAAGTAGAGGCCTCGGCGGACACGCCCGCAGGGATCGGGATACGTAGACGGCGGGCGCAGACGCAGACTTCCAAACCCGCGGATTGCGGATCTCGCAGGTTGCAAAGCGAGAGCTGAGCGCGTCCTTCAAAAAAACCTCTTTCCCGTACTTGCATTAATCCTCTACTACCATGTTATCCATACCTGGTTTTTCTTTTTCTTAGTAAAACTTAATTTTTTTTTTTTTCCAATAAATCTTTTAATAAATTCAAATATATTAAAAATAAAATAATTTGTCTTTTTTTGCATCATTTTTTTTATAAATTCCAATATATTAATATCAAATAAATTTACAATTAAAAATTACTATAACTTTTGGATATTATAAAAATGAATAAGAATATTATAATTTACAAATCAAATCATTTTTAACAATAAATATTACATTAAATTAAAACATTAATAATTTAAAACCAAATAAATATACTGAAAAATAAATAGGGTAGGAGAGTCCTGGAAAAGATAAAATCAAACCCGACAAAAGCTGGCCAAAGATATTTATAAGAGCGCTTTCATCTATCAATTTTTGAAATGCATGCGTATGGAACCAGTGGTTCCGTTATCACCAAAAAGTTATAACTTATTAGTTTAAAGCGTTTGAGAATACATGGAATCGAAAAATATTTTATTTTGCAGTTCATTTTAGAATGTGATATATTGAAAGACATCAGTAAAAAAGAAAAAATAGAGAATTAATAGTTTTATAAATTATTTTTAGTCTAGTGGACTTTAAAATATCATTTCATTTCATTATATATAATTTTTTTGTATATTAAGTAATAAGTGATTTACATTTTTCATGTTTTTTGTATTTCTGCATTATAAGTTTTTTTTAATGTAAAATTTTACTTAAATTATGATGGAAAATAATTGATAGTAAACATGTTATTTATTTGAGAATGAGTTATTTTCAAAGATTTTATTTTTGGATGGTTTTCTACATTGCTTAAAAGCAATCAATTTCTCCACAAATATCTAAAAACCATGTATAAATATTACAACCATATCTATAAATTATGGCATGTTAATGTTGCAATAAGACCTTCAAGTCCAATAAAAT